>JANHGB010050075.1:0-58335 GCA_026283785.1 Coracopsis vasa | reverse complement strand
TGCAGGGCTGCTCTGAATCTCTTCTCTGCCCAACCTGTAGCTGTGCCTGGGATTGCTCCGACCCAGGTGTAGGACCTCGCACTTGGCATGGTTAAACTTTACAAGGTTGGCATCAGCCCACCTCACAGGCGTGTCAGGGTCCCTCTGGAAATTCATGATTTGTGCTTTGTGTCAGGTTTAGTACAGACTTTGAAATCATCTGTACTCATGTCTCAGTACAGCATATTCCATAAGAAACACTGGAATTAATGCATGACAGTGAGTTAGTATTAGCCTTTACCGGTATGTTTTAATAAGTGTTTGTGACAGCATACAAGTATATGTTTTAAGAAACATCAATTTCATGTTAAAAAAGACAAAATGTATAATTTTCATACTTAGTAAAACCCAATAATCAAAACCAATTACATGAGACAGCTGCACTGATGAAAGCTATTAAAAACCAAAACACGAGGCTTTTGAAATTTAGAACTAACTTCATCCATCCAAACTTTACAAACTAGCAAATATGTTAGGGAGACTTACCCATCCCATAAAGCCTTCCTTTTAATTTGTAAGAAACACTAGTTGCTCAACATACATACTCAAAAGCTTAACAAAATCTTCCACAGAGATCTTGTGTACCTTCTCTACATATATTAATATTACATATTTAAAACATATAGTAACAAATCTACACTTCTAAATGCTGCACAGTTCATGCCTTTTGGAAATTATTTTGTCTTAACACTGCTGAGGACACACAAAGATTCATCCACCAAATATAAATGTGGTGGGTTCTACTTGGCACAGTATGAATTTGTTCTGAATATAACAGAATTCAGCATCTCTGGAGCAACGCTATATTAATGATCTAGATTACTGGCAAAGGTGTTTAACAAAAAGAGAATGATTCGCCAAGACAAATTGGAGAACAACTTATCTCTCAATGATTCAGCTTTAAAGAGCGTAAAGTTCAATAATCTGAGTTAAATTAAAAAAAGTGAATATTATAACTTCTGATAAAAGCTATGCAACTTGTTGCTGGGTGAACCTTGTTTTAAAATGGAGATTACCTTGAAGTAACCTCTATTCCTTTTACAAGATAGCATTTCCAACCATGTCAGCTGCTATTGCTCACATGGAAAATTAGCACCAGAATGGTAGATGAGGCTTTGAAACACTGCATGACTACTTACATGATAAGACCACCAGTGGGAAACACACCATTTTTGAATAGGCTATACTAATTTTACATGCCTTATGTAACAATAGTTGGGCATTCATATGGAAAATTTGCATAATTATATATCATGTCAACTGAGAAATCCAGCCTACAGTTTATGTTTCTATCCTTTTTCCAGTGGAAAGAAATTGATTGTTAAACATCCTTCAAATTTCTACTGTAAAATTAGGAATTATCACTGTAAAATATCACAGATTTTTACACCAGAGACTTTAAAGCAAACTCTGAAACTGAGCAACACAGGAATTTCTTGAAGTTAGGGCTCTAGAGTTTACTCACAGCTCTTAACTACATCATATCTTCACTCTTTCCCAAATTCTGAGAGTTCAAACCCAAGTACTGGCTTATCATCAATTCATACTTTTAAAATAACATTTATTAAAATAATTGAAGATCTCTTCTTTGATTTCAATGGATTTTGAGTCAGACCCATAATCCATCAATCTCTGGTCTCCCCCCTAATCACAAAACCACCTGCAGGAATACATTTTTGCAGTACAGATCTCTATTTAGCAGAACACTGGCATGACTCCACAAAGCTCACTTCAGAGACGATACAAGTTCTTACCTCTTTCCATCCTCTTATGTTTGAAGAGAAACACTTGCTGAGTTCACAGCCCTCAGATTAAGAGCTATGACATGCACAAGCCAGCAACATACTCGTTTTTGGTATTGCAGATCCCTTGAATGTTAGACTAAGAGAGAGACTGGAAGGTGGGAAAGGAGAAGGGACACAAAACCCTCCAATGGGGTTCATAAAATACATGAAAAAATACAATTTTAAGAGTGGGCTCTGAAAGTTAGTGTCTACTTATAATGGCTTTAAAGTTATATATTCACAGATTTTATGATTCTTGAAAATTGGGTTCCTTTTTCATGCTTCATTTTATTTTTGGAATCTGCAGAAATCTGGATTTGGCAATCATTCAATACAAATGAATTGAGTTTCTGATGTCAAATAGCCCAAGTCAGTATTGCATCATCTTCATGTAACAAAACCACTACCCAACCCATCACATTAGATGTCTCAAACCAAGATCCTGGTTTTTTTGTTTGTTTTTTGTTTGTTTGTTTTTGTGGGTTTTTGTTTTGTTTGGTGGGGTTTTTGTTTTGTTTTGTTTGTTTGTTTGTTTTTAAACTGACTTTCCTTCAGTCTTGTTTTGTGCTAAACTTCTCTGCCTTGCTTGGAATTTCAGTTAAGCCTTATAAACATACCAGGGCAGAAACAGTTGCAATTAGTTACTGGAAAATTGAGATCTACATCATTAATACTTTTATTGGCAAAAACATACCAAATGCTTTCCTACACCTCATATGAATATATCACAAGTCAATTACACCACAACAGACAGGCACTAACTTATTTTGGAAAATTTCTTTCCTGTTCAGCTGTCATTCAAGATTTCTGCTTTGGGGCTGGAGAAACAGCGCTTTGTTAACCTTACATTACTTAACAAGTTACTCCTCATTTCACCTCTTTCTTCCTGGAGTTACAGCTACAGACTCACAAAACTGCCTGACCCTGGAGAGATAAAAATCAAGAAGAAAACCATAACAAACAATTCCCCAATCTTTGCCTCATCCTGAAATATCTCATTTTGATAATAATGCAAATAAAGGGAGATACATCTCTCCCATTAATATTTTTTTTCTTTTCTCTTCCTACAGGTTTTATTAACCTGCATCTTGCAAGATTCAGTGGCTAAGGTGACTTGGCCACCATTGGAGCTCAAGGGTTCCAAGCCTTTTGTCAAACAGTTAATAAGCATGCTTTCCTCTAGGCAAGAAGGAACAGATGCAAAATCCTCTTCCTTCTGCTTCTGAAGAAATGACAGATCCAAGCTAGGAAATGAGCTCACTTCTGCACTGGCATGCTCCACTTCACTTCAGACACTAAAATCCTTTGTGATTGCAACACCTGAAGTTGAAAAGTTTCATTTCAACCACAGTAGTCATTCCAGTTGTTGTAAAATTCAGAGCGCTGAGTCATTCAAGCAACTGATGGTGGTTCCATGTGGCAACACATGGCTCTTAGTTTTGGAAAGGAAATTTTAACATTATAACCCTCATGAGGGAAATCAGTCTAGCAGTCGAGAGTACCATTTCCTATCATTATGGGGTTAAGGACATACTAAGTGGGTCTCATGATCTACAGAAATCTCATTAAGTGGATGTAGACAGAAACATAATAGTAATGAAATACTTTTGGTGGAAATTTGACAGCTCCAAGCTACCCTATGTTTCTGCACTGATTATGATCTTGGAAAGAAACACCTGCTTGTCAAGGAAGCTTCTTCCAAGAAAAGTAAAATAAAAACATAGAAATGATTTAGTAATTCAATGGCTTGATTTACACAAGTATCACCACCAGTCGTTGCCTCATCCAGTACGTCAGACAGAAGCTCAAACATGGCTAAATGTAGACTTCCCATGATCTATTTGTCCTTTGGATGACATAATTTCCAACAAATAAAAGCGAACTACTAAAAAGAAGCCAAGAACAATTTGACCTAAAGCAGGGTATATTTTAAAATTTCCAGTGCAAAGAATTAATCAAATTCATAAGATTTAAGAATTTAATAGCTCATTCTGACAGAGTTAAATCCTGGAGCAGCAGTGCATACTTGCTTGCTGCTTGCATTCCTGTCCAGCCTCAGGATTCCCTTTCTCCAGGACAGTCCAGGGTGGTGGAGAAAGCATTAACTGATTGTATCACTACAGGGAAGTGCTGTGTGAAGGAAGCATGACCAAAAGCTAATGATTGTTTGTGGAGCAAAAAGCTCCTTTGCTGATGCTGCAGCTGAGGTCAGACAACAACTGCCTGGAGCCTGCTCCACGTAATGCCCAAGCCCTAGGGCACAGACCACCTATTGAAAGCTCCCTTTCCACACTCCTAGCCAGATCAGATGAAGTACCATCCCCAAAAGAGAAGTGATAATGCTGGTCAAACATCACAAAGCATGTTGCAAAAGTTATTTTAAAGCACCAGTGTACCCACTTACTAAAGGACACAATGACAATAAGAAAACAAGTTCCTTTCACAAGGAGCTGGGTAGAAAATGGCTTCCCTATGTGTTCAACACACAAAATGATTTTTATTTTTCCCATTCCACTGGGGAAAATATCAAAACCTCACAAATCTGTAAGCATAAAGCCACAGAGACAATCTGAACTCCTTCCTCCCTGGGACAGCAGAGTCTAGTGGTGAGGAAGTTACTGGGAAGGGGGGAAAGCCAGGCCCACATCCGTGCTTTGTGCAATTCAAACTAAGAACCAGCCTTCTGCACCCCAGGTTATGGCCCCAACCACTATGAGATTACCAAGTCCCACAGCTTTATGTAAAACATTCACTGGAGCAGAGATTTCAATCACAGCCTCCTTCAGCACATATGAACGCTACTGGCTCCTCTAGAAGAGGCAAAAGGAGGAGGTCACTTGTTTTCTGGTTTACCAGGAATTCCAACGTGGGCCCTTGAATCATCTTCCCATTATAGCTTTGTTGAAACTGGCATGCTCTTGATTTTTTTTTTCCTCTCCTTATTTTCAGTTTTTACTAATTTGACACTCTCTGAGGAAGAAAAACCAACAGCATGCTGCTGGAAAAGTCTTAAACAGCTCTTGTTACAAAGCGTGGTGGTGCCAAACCCAGGAGCAGAACCTAGGGAGTCTAGTGAACGGTCACAGCTCTAATCACTCAGTTACGTGCTTTCATACTACTAATTTGTCATAGAAAAACAGATGGTGATAGTGGTGAGCTGGGCCAGATACTTACACCTCTTTAACATTTATGACTTGCATTGCAACAGCATCTTTGGGACTTCAGGAAGCCTGGGGCCCTGTTAAGTTAGGCACTGTACAAACAGAGAGTTAGATAGAGTCCCTGCTCCTAAGGACTTCCTGAGAGACTAAATAGACAAGACAGATAAAGGAGGGAGGAAAAGCAGAGAAGTGATTTGCTCAAGGTCACATAGGAAGAGCTTGCAGAGTTAGGAATAGGTCTCAGATTGCAGGTCAGTATATTTCCACTTGTCCACCCCTCCTCTGCAAACAAACAGCTGTGACCATTAAATCACTCACTCAGCCTTCAAGAACTTTAACGCAATTCACCACTCCATAACTACCCTGTGTATTTTTTCCTACAAAGATAGCAGTGAGAAGTTTACCAGCACAACAAAGATGGGTGTCATCATTGCTGTACTCCCCAAAGACACAATCCATCCCAGAACATGGGGTGTGCAGTAGCAAAGTGCTGTGGAAAGAGGGATTTTCACATCAGAGCAGGTTTATGCAGAAAGTTACATTAAAATACACAGGCACCAAGGACTAGAGAAAAAGTTTGCTTCCAGTATATGCGAAATACCATATAAACTCAGGCAGCCAAAGGCTGAAGCACCCTTTGCCCTCCAGTGTTTTCCTCTCATACCAGGTTCACTGGAGAGGCCAAGTGCACTTTAACCACTTTTGTATCATGCATTCCTTAAAATACCCAGCAGATGCAGGAGCTTGTGTGTAAAGTTTCTGTCTTTTAGAGGTTAAAGAACTGTCTTACAATTAAGGTATCATTTTTCATTCGAAATAACTGAAATATAATCTGATAGAGGACACAGCTACCGAACTGCAAGGATGCTTGCTGTATTCCACGATATGTGTGTTCTACTCAGGCTAGCAGAAACCATGATTTTTCACAAGAACTTTAGTAGAGGCCAATTTACAACTGCTTTCCCAGAACCCCATGAAAAATTACATATATTCTGACAAGTTCAAATATAGTTCAATTGTTTCACTGTAGGCTTGATCTGTTCCATGCTGCTCCCCATCTTGGGCAGGACAGTCAGCTAGATGGATTTCCCGTCTGATCAATACACCTCCTCTCATGTCTCATGAGAAATAGGCACCTGAGGCATGATGGCACCAAGGCCTGGACTCGTCCTACCCAGAAGTACTTTATGTCAGAAGTGGAATTGCTTTAGATTTTCAGTGTAGCAAATACAACACACTCTGGAGGCCCCTATTTCTATAGGATTTTCGGTGACAGGGGGGTAAACTTCTATCGAATGAGTCCAGACTGTACGACTGTACAGCTCTGTTTAAAATAATGCAGGAAAAAAAGGATTAAACCCTGAATTAAGGCCGGCCAAGTCCAAGGGGTTCTAACCACAGAGCTAAGAATAATAACTAAATAAAGCATAATCACAAAACAAGTCATGGATATGCGCACTCTCTTCCTCTTATCTTTCAGAATAGGCATTCCCATTTGGTGCAGAATAAAAGATAAGGGGAGAGAGTTTTCTGAGTTTGGGAACCAGCGGTTCTCTGCACCAGCAGGCAAAGCAGTGCAGGTGAAGGGTCCCTGCAGCAGAGCAGCTGGTGCGGTAGATCCTTCATCACCACCACATGCCCCTGGAGGTGGGTTTGCTCCAGATCACCTCTAGCCTGGACCTGGGGAGGGAATGCCCTTTGGGGTAGGAGTAGGTGCACTGCTGGAGCATATGGAGGGTTTGATTTCATTCATAACTCTCTCATGTTCTGAGACTGCTTTCAACAAAACCAAAACTGTAATAAATGGGGTTGCCAAATGATTGCTTCAGAAGTGCATTCCTGCTCTGAGCTAAAGCACCAAGGCAGCCAGTAAGATCTAGACTACCATTAATATTTTAAAACCAAACAACATCAATTTATTTAGCACTCAAATTGACATTAGGTTTTGTTAAAAACAAAAAGAAAACAAAATCCAAATTCTTAATATCCTTAGAAGTATTTTCATTGCTCATTTAATTGACTTTTCCCCTAGAGTTTTTGCAATCCCACTGCGCTAAATTGTGAAGCAGGAAAGAGGATCTTCACTATAATAAAGTCTGACAAGCTAAATTCTCCCAAACTGAGCAAGCAGAACAAAGTTAAACAAGATTTGGAACAACCATATTCACCCAGGATATGATAAGCAAAAAAAAGAAAGTGCTTAAAAAAAGTCTTGATAGTCATCCTAAAAATTATTGGAGTGATGGATTCTGGTAGCAGCTCCCATTGGGAAGTTTATGTCTCTGTGTCACCATACACTCAACTGCCCATCCTAATGTCCCAATGAGTGTGGCAAAAGCTACAGTAAGAATTTACAGAAGAAACTTTGGCTCTCTCAGATAACAGTATTTATTTTCTTCTACTCTTTGCTAGTTAATGTTGCATCCTTGCAGCATATTAGGCTACCAGTAGACATTCCTGAAGCAGAAGGATCAAAAAGGGCTGTTTCTGGCACTTGGCTAGAAGGCAGTAAGACCCTTCCCTTTGCGTTAGGACATTACCACACATGTAGTGCAACTACTGTCCTTTCAGGCTGGGTATTCACTCTGTGCTCCACTTGGGATGCACTTTTTAAGAACCTGGATACCTCTAGTAATGCAGAAAATTACTGGCTGTGCATTGAGCAGTATTTCACAGACAGAACCGTTAAAGATACAGATTTTGATCTATAAGTCATTATGCAGCTAAGGGAAAAAGGGGAGGAACTACCATATTCCATAACTGCCTGCAGCCCTAAAGGCATCTGGGATCTGAGTCCTAGCAAGAAATGTTGAGCAGATTGTGGGTGCTGGCTTTGGGGAGTGGTTTCTTGCTGGCATGGGAGCTGGATGTTGATCAGTGCTGGCAGAAGCTTTCCTCTGCACCCAGAGAAGTTAAATCCTCTATCACCTCTCAATGAGTACATAAAGATGGCAGAAAGATTTTCTTCCCAGCTGATGACAAGGAAGCCTGTGAGGCTGTCTGAGGATCAGAGGAATAACTAACATGACCTAATAATGCCTTTTGTTTCTCTAAGGTCATCCTCAGCTTCATGTAATCCTGTTTGGGGAGTTAACAAGATACCACGGTGAGCTGGCAGGGAGTTGTGCGGAGCTCCTCTGAGTGGGAGCAGGGAGAGGATGGGTGGGCAGGATGTCAGATGGGAGGTACCACTCACAGCCCATGTCCAAGTGACTTTACTTCCATCCTGTGCCACTGGAACAAGGAAGCTGCCAGTATGGATTTTATATTTTCAGAATTTATGACTTTTAAATTTAAGGAGGCAACAAAGAAATGAGGAATAAGCATCCTTCATGATAAAAGTATGGCAAGTCTCTTCAACAGCAGCCACCTTGTGCTGCCTTAGAGAATACCTGGGGGACTGGCTGACCTTTTTACATTATTGCATATAAAAAGTGACTGCAGGGTTGGATTTGTTACCATGAACACAGACCACTCTAGGAGCTGTACTTCTGTGTTCACTGCTGGAAACTACTTTCTGCAGTGTGTGGTTATACTCAATAACCAGAAACACAGACCTTGCACAGGCAGAGTTGGACTCAAGAGAAAGATCAGGTGGCAAAAAGCTGCCTAAAGGAACAAATTAGCCAACAGAAGATGAGATTAGTTTTAGTTTCTTCTACTACAGTATAACTTTTTTGCCATATGTCTTTGGATGAGGTAAGAGAGGATAACTGTATCTCAGGTGCAAAATTTCAGTATAATTTTCTGACAAGAAATTTAATAATCAGATTTTTATAATTAAACATTGAGGCTTAAAGGGAAAACTTGGTGATCTGTCAAATTCAGCACCATGGGACACAGCTTGTGTGTAAATCTTTTGTAGCCAAGGGTTAGGTGTCCCTTGGTTTCAGTTTGAGGTTTTGACCCACAAACCATGTGGGAACTGGATTTTACTCATGCTGCCATGTGAAACCAGCTCCAGTCTGAGTGCAAGAGGGCCTAGTTTTGCTGAGCAGTCTAGCGAACAGTCGCAAAATTTTCCACACACCTGGACTGAGCTTTGAGCCTGTAACAAAGCTGAAAGCCGGCCAAGTTTCTCCTGGCTTTGTTACCAGGCTTTTTGCACAGATCCATTACTCACTGCTTCTTTTTCTTTTTTTTTTTTCTCCTTTTCTTTTAAAACTGAATCATGGGGGGAAAAAGGTTTGGTTGGGGAGGGGGTTGAGGGAGGAGAATGTAACAGAGAAAAGAGTGCGGATTTGCCTGCGGCAGGGAGATCCAATGCTGCAGCAATCAGTACCACTGCACGCACCAGCAGCTACAAACAGGCCGATAGCTTCAAATATAGGACAGTTGAGGGGAAGGGAAAAAAAAGGAAGAAAAAAAAAAAAGAGAGAAAAAGATAGAAGACAGCATGAGCACTGTTTGTCTTGGCTGCCTAGCACACAATCCCCACCTGCATTTGATTCTGCTCAGTCTCCGGACTCCTCCCTCACTTTGGAGCCATGGCAATACAGGAAGGCAGGAGGGGAAAGGAGACAGAACACTTTGTTCTAACAGCCAGACCACTGTTTAACTTCTTCAGCCAAAAAACAAATATGAATATGGAAAGATTTTATGGTAAGATACATCAACAGACTGAAGCGGTTCTGAAAAATCCTTCTGCAGTTGCTCATTTGAGGTTTTCAACCTGTGGACTTTTCTTATGATTAATCCCAGTGTTTGTTTTGTAGTAGTAGTACTAAGTATTTACCAAGTGATGTGAACCATCAGTTCTGCCGTACAGAGCTCTGTCTGCTGGAAGTATTTTCTGGTCTTCATAATCTGCACTCACATCCAGCCCTTTTTGCTTTTTCAGTTTCACTATGGTTTGAAAATGAAACCCAGAAAACAAACTCTCTGCTTACCAGCAATGAAGCCTGGGTGCAGTGCACTAGAAATACAGCAGCCTTGAGCTTTTGAAAATGCACAGAGCAAGCAAAAATTCTGTTGCAGACTATGCTTCTGTAAAAATTAAATCACTCCTTTATTTACTTAAAAAATTTCTTTTATGTCAGTCTGCTTTTGCAAATATTCACCCTCCAAATGCAGAGCAAATTTTAGCAGTACAATTGCTATGCACAGTCTTTAAGTATGCTGAATCTGGCATTATCCCCCCAAACTATGTCATGCAGAGCAGACAGAAAAACAGGTATCTTCCTCTCTCATGCTATAAGAGATCTCAGAACGAAAAGTTTGGTTTTGGTGTGGGCTTTTTTATTTTTATTTTAATGGAGATTCCTCACATAAAGAGACATCAGAAATTAGAGGTAAAACTTGCAGGACACCTGATGGTGCTGTGACAAGTACTTCATGTCAACCAGAACGTCTCAGAAACTAAGGACAGCTAGATAACAACCAAGTGCCTCTTTGCATCCACAGGCATCAATTCACTGAAATATCCTGATCTCTTCTAAAGCCTTCAGGATGATAAACTAGTATCAACTTTTCATCTTGCACACAGAAAAAACAGTGTTTCTAAAAAGATGAGCAAACAGAAATAGAAATGTGAAAACCACTATTTTCATGAGTCATGAGACTGATTTTTTTTTCATTAATTTATTTAGAATTGAGAAAGGGAATGACACCCTTTAGTGGAAGCTGCAGTGTTAAATTATAAACATTTGAAAAAGGGGGAAACACAAAATTAAGGTAAGTGTTAAATGAAAACAAACAGCTAGAACAAAGGAAGGAGCACAAAGACCAGTTCAACATGCTTTCCTCATTCCCATCTTCTCCCCCTCATAGGCACAGGGGAGCATGCAAATGGTGGGGATAGAAACCACAAACAAACAATCCTGATCCCTGAGTCACTCCCGAGTCTCACATTGAAGAATGCTGCCGAATATCACTATATGTACTGTATTGTTCTCCATAACGTAACAACACTGATAGGGTGACTTTCCACTTAAATACCATGGTGGGATTTTTTTCTATATCATTTTAGTCCTTTCCAGCAAATGATCTTTGTGTAGGTATCAACATAGATTTTGTTTTGGAACTAGTCATACTGATGTTTTCTATAGTCAGCAGACAGAGATGGGCAGCTAGGTTGTAGTCTACACAATTTATTTTAGATGTCTATTTTAGGATGACATGCATCACTCTCTAGATATGCCTTTTTCTTTCCCCTGACCATTTAGTCTAGACTTACGGATCAGAGGTCAACACTTAGAGTAAAATACCCAGAGAGTCACGATGAATCACCCTCCCTCTGGGTTGAAACCTTTGCCCTGCTGCAGTGAATAACGTTCAGCCATTGACTTAGATGAAACCAGAATCTTACTTATCATTGTTCTGTCTGTGTTTCAGCCACACTATCGTACCATGCCATATCACAGTCAATAGGCCAAAAGACAACAACCTTTTGAGGCTGTGGGCATAGCCATTTCCAGTTTAGAAGCTAAGCATGTTGTCCAAAGCCTAGTGGGAACAGGGATAAGCTGCTAGCAATAATAACTTGCCTCAGCTAAGGTAGTGGTTCCTACAGGCCTGGAGCTGCAAGAAAGGCTAGAATAGAGTCAGTGCCCAGGTTAAAGCTGGTTACAGCTCCCAACAGCAATAATCCAAATCTTTACACCTCAGCTGGAACTGCACATGCAGGGAGCTTGCAGTACTCATCCTTTTCCTTCACTATTACAGGAACATTCACCAACACAACTTTCTGTTATCTACAAGAATCTGGATTTTGGTAGTGCTGTAACTGGGACATCTTAAAATCAGCAGTGAAAGAAGCAAATGTGAACTTCCAAAGCGGAGCCATTTTTGTAACAGCCTTCCACAAAACAATTAAGACATATTATTTTCTCTTAAATCAAAAATACTATTTCTTATTCTCCCCAAATTTCATTATCAAAGCTTATGTAGATGGGGGTTGAACATAAAAAAATTTCGAAGAGTGTTGTCTAAGGAAAAAGCCTAAAGACAGTCTGAAGAAGAAAAAATGGTTTTCTACTGAAAAAGTTTGTTGTACTATTCAGGAAAGAGAAGCTATGGGATCATAATAATAGACCATTTTCAAACAAAAATTCATTGCTTTTCACTCTGTTAATTATGCTTCAGATTGCCCTAGATGGTGCCAGAAGCCGTCTTAGAAATAGAATAAATGATGATAATAACACCAGTTTGGTTTTGTGGAGCCTCTGTATCTGGGTGGCACCTAAATGGAAGCATCTAAAGTGCCAGAAGCCAATTTGTAGCTTGGTTTTGGATTCATTTACAATTTGGTTTGGCTTTCAAACAGATCTGAGTATGATTGGGGTAGGGTACAAGAACACAGAACCCTCTTATTTCTGCGGGGTGGGCAAGGTTTATATTTCACCGTCACTGATTCGTGGTTAGCCTCTTCTTTTGGCTATTAAATTTAATCAAGATTATAGAACTGTTGGTTGCTCAAAGCACTGCTAGAGTTAATTATGCTCTGCATATGTAAACATCTAGGCTTATGCAACTGTGACTGCAGAATCAGGCCCAGAATTTGGATAGCCTTTAAGTACACACAGAACAGAATACAGTGACATTTACTAAAATACAAGACTGGTAGCTTAAGTAAGTGCTGACTGCCTTAACAAGGTCACCCAGGAGGAGTCATGCAAAATACCATTTTAAGTCTTCCACAACATAGTAGTTTCAGTGCACAGCTTTCTATCAAGAATTTGCAGGTAATGAAATCAGGGGAAAGTACTGACAGCTATATGAGCATTTAAGCTGTATGAATTTATAAGAGGCTTAAATAAGGAAAATTAAAACTAGAATGGCCTAACAGACAGTTTAGTGTTTTTGACAATGTTTAAAATATTAATAAGATTCTTATGATTTATGAAATCCCTTAAGATGACTGGAGTATGAAAAGTGACATGATAACAACATGCCTGGTTCTAGGGTTTCTTTATGCTGGAAGCCCTACATGTAGGGGCACATACCAACTTTCTAACATGTAACTAGGTCAGGTTGCACAATTCTCAGAAGAGAAGAGAAGGTAGTTATTGTTTATTGTACTTAGATCTGTGCTGATTGTCTTTGTGTGGCACCTTCCATCTTGCTACTTAAACTGAGAAAATAGGGACTTCAAGAGGTCTGTCTGGCCCAAGTACAGGAGTAAGAGCTTGGCAAGACCCTGAACCTTGACAATTTTCTTTCATTTTAAAATACATTTGTAGATATAAGAGTGCATCATATATGTCTTAACACCTGTACACACACAACATACTGAATATTCATAGTCTCAAGTTTCCCAGATACTCTTTTTCTTAAGGACAGTCACAGCATTTTAGAAGAAACCATGTTTCAAAGAGGGATCACAGAGATTATTAAGGGAGAGAGGATGCATCTTGTGCTAAGAAAATAGAAATTAGCATGTTCAGCCTCATAAACCAAAGGCAGAGAAAAGGTATTGTGGCCCTATATAACTAAGTCCATAGAGCACAAGATCAAATTGTAATAAACTGGTCATGAATAAATGTAGTTAAAGCTAGAAAAAAAGGTTTTAGCTGTCTGAAGAGTGAAATTCTGTAAGCTGCTTCCATATGAGGCCTGTGGTGACAGGATGCCTTAAAAGGCTTTCAGATGGGATTTCAAGGGGATTAGGGAAGGGGCTGATTAATTTATAGAGAAAAATTCCCAGAAAACATGTTTCTGATGCCATCTGTAGGTATCCACTGTATTGGTACAGACAAAGGAGTTTGAAAGGGGAATGTATCTCTGTAGTGTATTTATACCAAATTAACTTAAAGCTTTCATACCTTACGGTAACCACAAAGAATTATTCACCCTCCTGCCCTTGTTTCTGATATTTTCCTCCATCCACTGAACAACTGGAGACTTGCAGTAAGAGATGCAGACACACTCATGTTTCATACCATTACATTCCCTTCAGTGTCTAATTGGCACATCACGCTGGCACTCACAAAACAGCACAGATTTTTCCTTCAGGTCATACTGGCAGGTACCCTACTGGGTTTCCCTCTTTCCTCAGTAGCAAAGGTTATTAGTCATCTTTTTTGTCACCTGGGAGTTGCATTTCACACACAATCTCATTTTGCAATGCCCTTGATCTCTCCTGTTATGCTCCAATAGCATGGCTTTTGACCTTCCACTGTAAAACTCTATTTTTAGAGACTAATTTTAAGTATTTTGTGTGCTATGATTACAATAACAGAGAGTCTGTGCACTCCTGAATGGGACATCTTTCTCATGGTTGCAACTGTGGGAGGTTAGCCTCAAAGGCAGTAGGTTGCTCTTTGCAGCCTAATGTTCCTGAATACCATTAAAAACTTATAAAAGACCCATATATGCATGAACACAGGGACTGGAAAAAAAGTCAATGGACAAGTCGTTTTGGCTTGGGTGGCATTCAATAATTGCATTTGAGAAAGCAGCTGAGAACAGGTTTAGCATGCATTCATCTGAAGTAAATAGAACATCCGGTTCCTTCTTCATTTTGGCCCCTCTGAGGTCAGTTTTCATCCCAGACATTTCAGGGCCTCAGCTATGAAATGCACATAAAGGGAGATAAAATAGCTATCTGGCAGGCAAGATATACAAGTGGAACAGTGATAGGAAGTAGAAAAAGGAAAGAGAAGTCTGGCTTGGGAAGAGAAGACAATGAGGTTGGAACTGCAGTCCCTGAGGAATGGAAAGCCCAGGAGGACCCTGGCATTTTGTTATGTGCCTCTACTACACAAGAGAGGCACATCACCTCTGTGGCTTCTGGATCTTCAAAGAACCAGAGAAGCTGCAAGCTAGTTTATATTGAGAGATATGCTTTGAAACAGGTATATGCAAATACACAGTAAATGCTAAATAAACACCTTTTCTTTTTTTCTTTTCAGAGACAAGACTCAAGAATGTCTGGTATTCTGGGGAGGTATCACTCCTGAATGATTTCTGCTGCACGTGCATATGCTTCTTTGGCATGAGAACTTGCTGAAGCCCTGGGTAGGCGATATGAGGTTTTACGTCTCTGTAACAGCATGATGCCACTGCCATCAGTAAACCATCCTTCGAGCTGCCATAATATATACAATAGTGCCTTCTCCTTCAAAGCACCACCCTGTCATCCTTGTCTTTAGTTGAGGGAGATTGGGTTAGGTGCAGTAGTCAGTCCTTCCTTTGTGCTTCCCTTTTGAACTTAAAAACCAACACAATGTCCACATAACTGCACCACAGAACAAAACATCTAGAATTTATTAATGGGGAAAGAAAAAAGAAAGCAAAAGCCTGTACCTTCCTTAGGTATTAGGGTGGAAATAGGGTAGATGCTAATTTGGGTACAGCTTTTTAATGACTGAATAAATAGCAGTAATGATGCAGTTCCAAAGTTTATTGGATGACTGTATTCATTTGCTCTAAATATCGTATTTAGTGATTTGTGCTGATTCTTCAGTTTGTGGGATTAGTTACAGTTCATTGTAAGTTCTAACTGTATTTCCATGTATTGTGTTAAGACCTGATTCAAGAGTAGTTTTATTTGATAAAAACCAGATGTTCTTAAAAGAGACTCTCTCCTTCACAGTACAAAACATTATTCTTAGCAATTGTATCTACCTTACAAAATTAATAAGCACAGCATCTCCCTGCGTGACATATGACATTATTATATTTTCCCCTGTTGAGGGACTTTTAAGCCACTGGGGTCATGACCTCTGTGCCTCATGAGAAATGGAGAAGCACATGGTTCTAATTTTATCTTCAACCCTGCCCTGCTGCTGACATGTATGTTTACAACACGGTTCATCTGTTGACCCTTCACTCACATTTAAAATATTAGCTAACATTTTTCAGTCCCACTCACAACGGTGCATGGCGATTAGCTGTTTTCTTTATTGCCTTTTGACATGCACATCTTATCCAAAAGCCCTTGACTGGTTTTCTAATTTGAAAACAGCATCAGCCACAGAACCAACTCCAGTTTGTCTGAACACTTCTGCTGTTGTTATGACGCAGGGCACTTCAGATCTTGAAATACACGATATCACCCCACTTGCAGAGGAGACGGGAAACATCCTGCAGTGGTTAGAGATATCCCCGAGAAGCCGCCTGGCTCAGACCCTGTTCTTGGCTGCCCTTCAGTCCCAAGCCGAGGCGGGTTAGGGTGAGCTCAGACTGACATGTGTCCTGGGGGACAGTCTGTCCCCCAAGCTCCCGTGCACAAGGCTCCCTGGAGACAGTGGCTGGATCCCACTATAAGCAATTCAGGAGGAAAACCCTTTCAGAGAAACCAGCACTTTCCCTGGTCTGTGTCGGGTGCTGAAAGAACATACACTCACTTTTCAGCGTGAAGGGAAAGAAAATGCAACTAGATAAGGCTGACTATTTGAAGGGGCGGCCTAGAAAATGAGAAAGCTGTTTATTCTCCACTCCGTTTTCCCTTACATCAGGAAGAAGATGAAGGAAAAAGGAAAGAAGTGGGGCGGGGAGGGGCAGGGGAAATCTTATTTTATTTTCTTTTTAAAGGTAAAATTTTTAGCTGGAAAAATAACAAGTATTTTAAATCAGAATGACACAGAAAATTTAGAAAGGTATCATTAGCAATCTAAACTCTTTCAGGTTTTTTTCTTATTTTAAACTATATTTTTAAGTCTTAATAATTTACATCAACAACTTATAATGTGCTCTGGTAACATGACTTTGAAAATAACATAGAGCACCCTCACTTATATAAAGCAAAATTATTTACTTGGTTATTTTCACCATACTGTATTAAATGATACCATATTAAATGAGCTCATATAAATTTATGCCTTAACTTAAACTGCATAATAGGGCATCACATTCATCATTTACTCAGTTCAAAATATTTTCATAATTGTGAAGCTCAGCACTCTCAGTTTCCCTATAATCTGTTGTCCCAGTAGGTATTTCCAATGTGTTTATTAATGTATTTGGCTTCCCATAAAAATTCTGTAAATAATTTCCAGGCCTGAAACGTACCAAGCTTATTATACTGTTAAAGAGACCTTCAGAAATGTTAATGCCTTATTTTTAGGGAGTGAGAACAGGGTCTCTTTTCAGTAGTTGTTAAGGTAAGTAATTTCAATGAAAACTGAACAGATTCAGGATTACCCTGTTTCTTGGACAAAGGGATATAGATATGGCAGCTGTAAATAAGGCTCTGAAAACACCCGGTTCCTGCAGGTTTCAACCACAAAAACCTTGAGAAGGGATGAATAACGAGGTAGGGAAAGGACAGAGAGAAAAAAGCTTCAGAAAGCCATAGGCTAGAGCCATTGATTTGTACTGTGAACAAATCAGCAGAGAAAACTGAAGAAAGATGCTATCTTCACCTTAATGAGCACAGAAGTACACCTAGACACCACACAGACATTGTTGTGTACAGCTATAACCTCATGATAACTGCAGAGAGATTCCTTTTCTATATATTTGGGTTATCCCATGCACCCCATGGTTGTAATTTGCCTATATATACATACAAATATCCACATGTATATTTGTTTAATAGCAACTGATGTACTCCCAAGCTATCTTGTAAGAGTCCAATCCATAAATAATCCTGTTGAAGTGTTGAAGTCATTGCTGCTCAGAGGGAGTTGATGTTAGCTGGAGAACCAGACCCTAAAATTGTCTTACTTTGTGACTCCTGTAATTCCTTTCATCTTTGCTTTTTTTTGTTGTTGTTGTTTCTTTCCCTCTTTCTTGATGGCTCCAGTTGCCAGAACAGAAGATATCGGCCAAGAGGCTCCAATTGCCAGAACAGCAGATATTGGCCAAAGGACTTGGCAAACCTGTGTCTCAGGAGCTGATGCCAGTGGCATTTGGGGGAGCAGGACTGGTGTTCAGCGTATTTGGCTTTTTTCCTTTGAGTAATGAAGACATCATACTGCTTCTGCCCTCCCATCCCCATAACCTCTGATCCTGGATGTGGAATCTCTGGGCATGAAACATGGAACCTCTCAGGGCTGCATACAATCAATCAAAGCCAATGTCACCAGGGAGGCTGTTACTTGCCATGTTGGCAATTCACTAATCGCTTCCATTATCACTCCAGCAAGGAGGACAGATGAACATAGCACTCCTCAGTCGGCTGCAAACTGTGAACAGTTTCCACATGCAGCTATTTCAGAAAAGTTTTACCATAACCCATATTTTCTTGGTTTCATTTTTGGCTTACGTAGAATTTAAAATTGCATTATTACCACGTTGGATCTGTGCCAGTTAGGCATGACATAGACACATTTTTCCCTTCAATAGTTGAGTGCAACTCAGCTTTTGAGGAGAAAAAAACAATCCATAAATTCACCAGCTCAGAATTACACTGTAATTTATTAATCTATCACTGTAGGAGGCTGGATTTCCTGCCTTAATTTCCACCAATATACAACAATGCAAGTAGAGTACTTGAAGCTTTCTTAATGCCTGCTTGCTCACAATTCCTGTTATCTCATGACAATGAAGAGCAGATAGATTTGTTGCATAATACTATTAATAATTGTCAAATAATTAAAATATGACCATACGAGTATACTTTACATGCTTAAAGAATAGGATCATTAGCAGTAAGGCACAGTGATCACACAGCAGTTGCATCAAAGCCTTTCATATTTCACCTTTTGAACAATTTCTGAGCCCACCGTGGAACTACTCATATTCTGTGAATAAAGAAAAAGACAGGATTTTTTCCAAGTGACAACTTTTCCAACATGACAATGAATGACTTAGTACAAGAAAGAAAATCTAGTATGTCTCAGCTATCAGTCCTCTGCTCTTTGCTTTCCATTCTGTCACTCCACTCCCATAGCCGTAACTTAACAGATGTTTTACTCTTCAGGCAACTGTTTACAATGCTGAAGCTACTTCCTAGAGTGGGAATATATAGCTTTAACCTACTGAAAACAGGTAGAAAAACTACACCAGGCCTTTCTTTATGTCAGAAGGCCTTTCTTTATGTCAGAAGACGTCTTTGACTGTTCTGGTTCTATCACAAATCTGTATTTTTGGTAATTGGAATAAGAACAGATTCTCAACCTTCTCATAATAACATGAGCATACAAGTCACCACAAAGGACCCTGTAAGATGATTGAGTGCTTTCATGGATGGCTAAAATACAGAAGGAAAGGCTGAGGTACATGAATGCGAACACTTGCTTCTCTTCCATGAACAAGGTTACCACTATCAGCAGAGTTTGCAAAATGTCACAGAGACTTGCCTGCATAAACTGAGTAAAACCATTACACACTATAAAATCCAATGCAAACTACTTCATATAAATAAAAATTTGCCACTCTTGAAATAAATATTGTTAAGAAGATCACCATTTTTGCTTTAAAAGAACCTACCTGCTTATACCCACCAACTCTTAGAATATGGAGTGTTTCTAGCTTTGTAGTCATGTGAACCAACTCCCAAACAAAAAGGTCTGCATATAGAACATCTCTCCACTCAAACCTTCACTTCCCTGATGCTGAAGAGCATTACTAAGCATCATGTATCACTGTTGATGCATGAATTAATTTCTGTTACACACTACCACATATATTTATGTGATTAGGAAATGTGATTAGTAAAACACATGAGAAACCATGTTTTGCTCACTACTTATGTCAGCCTCATGGCTTCAGGGCTTCTGTGGACCAAGTCTAGTGGGAAGACACTGTAAATGGTAGTGCTGTCACAAGCAAAGCAATCTGCAAGAGCATGCTTTGTGGTCACATTGGCTAGGGCCCAGTATATCCAGAAATAAAAACTCAGGTGGGGCTGTTTCATCTTATGTCTTTATGCTGATTGCATTTCCTTGTTGCCTGCCTCTGGTGTACAAATCAACACTAACTTACAGTTCCTCACAAGGATTTCCTTGTACACAGTATATCCCCAGTTACATCTGATTTGAATTCAACACCATGTGCTTCAAGCCTGAGGCTTAATCCATTAAAGCAGTTCTTTTTGATTTCAGGTTGGTAAACCCAAACCAGACCTGCAGGCACTTCTTTGAATAAGCCCTCAAAACAGAGTCTTTCCAAGGGCAGTAGTGGGAAGTCAGTTGCAAGGGTGGGTTGCTGGGTGCTACAGGGCATCCTGCCAGCAGGAGGGGAGATGGGCTGCAGCAGGAACCTCAGTCATGATGCAACGTCAGCATCAACACCGCCACAGGCTCTGGCTGGGAAGTGTGCACTTGTCCTCTGTACTCATAGGGAGATTACTGAACAATTCAGTGTCAGTTACTGCGGTAAGACATACAAGATCAGATCTTCAGCGGTGATCAGTGTAACTCCTCATCAGGTCGATATAAAAGGGGTTCAGACTCATCTTTCTGTTTTTGATAAACTCTTGTCAGCTACTCATTGCTAGAAATGTCCTCTCTGCTCTCACTGCCAGTCAGGAAGAGGATGTAAAAGACTCCTAAAAGTTGCTGACCTACTTAATTGTTTCTTGGCTGTGGCTGAAAACCTTGAGGTACTGAGCTGAGGTCAATACAAGTACCAGAGGTTTAGGCACACTGCTACAACACATTCAAGAGCATTCAAATGTAACTCTCCAGAACAATCAAACTTGATTATTTCTGATTCCTCTGACACATGTGGCATCATCACCATCAGTTCAGCTCTTCTGATCTTCTGAAGCTCACTGTTCCTCCTCTCCATGCCTGGTTTCCAACTTATCCTTTGTCTGGGACAGGATCCTCTCTTCAATCTTTTTGTAAGAACTTAGAATTATGGTTGTACCTCAAGAAAGGTCTTGAGATACTACCATAATTCAAATATTATGGTTACTATTAATAATAACAAAAGCAACAAGAATAGGCATATATGTCACATTAATATTAGAAGTGCTGTATTGACAGTTTCACTTATGCAGAGGTAAACACTACGTTTAAAACCATAAAAAGCAAGGGAAAGTTAAGTCTATGCTGACTTAAAAGGATCTTGCTTGGAACGCTACAGCACTATGGAAGAGATAACAAAACCTTCAGATACTACATACACACAGATTTAGGCACAGATATACTTTACCCATTTTTGTGTGATGGATTTTCACACAAATTCTTTGCTGAAATTCAGAAACCCAGCAAGTTTTCCATTTAGTCAGATAAAACGGTTACAAAACATTAACACTACCGAGGGTGGGTTGAGCAGAGAAAGGAACTCAACGAAGTGAAAAAGTACTTTCAAATGCTAACTGTAGCAGATGTTGTTTTGGTCATTTCTAGCTGGCTGTGAAGTTAGAGCCCCAGAACTGTGGTTTCGTACGTGGTTCAAGTGTTGGCTGCATTTATGCTGGGGAAATTAAAAAAAAAAAAAAAAAGAAGGATGCTTGCATGCAGGACTTGGCATGCATTGTTTAAAAAATAAAAAACCAAAACAAAACAAAACCCCAAACCGTGGCTGTCTTCAATTATTTTCCATTACAGCATTGTCTGCATATAATTGCTCCATGTTTTCCATTAAGGAGTGCCAAATGAATGAGTATGTTAGAGTATAGGATGCACAAATTCCACTGGTAATGCTGCCCTGTATCATCAGTAAATAACATGAAACACAATCTCCCTTGACCTATGTGACTTTTTCATACAATTAATCTGCATTTTTCAAGTGTCCAACATTATTTACCGTATCCTCCATCAACAGTTGAGACTGAGTACTCAGAGAAAGTCCAGGCAATGGAAAGTTAGACAGTGATTCCAAAGAGATCTTAACTGGGGCTAAATGGTCAAATGCCTTGTAAATGGGCTGTTGCCAGAACATGCAGGCAGGGTTTTGGGGTTTGTTTTTAAAATCTGAGAGAAATACACACTGCATAGGTCTTTTCTGTGTATGAAAGTAATGGGCTTCCATGTGTTTCCACAGATTTGAAGATCAGCCCTCACATACCATTTTGGTTGCTCCCCCAAATCAGCATTTTTATCATTAGTCTTTCTGTAAAGGGCTTTGTCTGCTTCTATATCCCAGACCCATTAGGCTGGGGACAACATGAGTCCGCGGGAGCTGGTGCTTAGGAATCCCTAGCATCCCCTCGTCCAAGCAGGGTTTGGGCATCCCTTCTCAAAATCAGAAGGCATATGGCAACAATGCACACCGGGAAGCATATCGTGCCAAATATGATGCAGAGTAATCCTATGATGGAAGAATCCAGAAGACATATTTTCATTTGCCATCTGCTAACATCCTCTTGCACAGAGCTGAGCCTGGGCTCAGCTCAGCTACAGTGAAGTTTTGCTTTTAATATTTATTTTTTATTTCATGTCATGTTTATCTTATTAATTTGCATTTTATTTTAAATGTATTTGTATGTTTATCAATTTAATAAATTTTATTTATCTGTATAAATATATTTACATATGTATTTATTTCTATATAGTGATTTATTTTATTGTATTTATTTATTCTTAATTTTTATTATTTATGTTTAATGGGATTGTCAAGCACTGGAACAGGCTGCCCAGGGAAGCAGTTGAGTCACCATCCCTGAAGTATTTAAAAGACATATAGATGTGGCACTTAGGGAGATGGTTTAGTGGTGGACTTGGCAGTGTTGGGTATATGGTTTGACTTGATGATCTTAAAGGTCTTTTCCAACCTAAACAACTCTATGATTCTTACATCAATACTTATTACATCTATAAACAGAAAATATAATACACAGCCCAGAATAATTTACAATGTACAGAAGAAGTTAATATACCTGACCTATAACAATACTTGTGTGAATACTTCTGCCTCTGTAAGCAAATTGGTTAGGTCTGGCAGTTCATAAATAAGTTTTAATTACAGACTGGAAACAGCACAATCATACCTTAACTGCAACACACCAATACCCTTCCCCTATTACTCTCACCAAGCTATTGAGATATATATGGCTAAACAAAATAAATCTATGCTCCATGATAAAATAAATGATTAAGATTGTATTACTGCATTCCTTCCTTTTCCTCAGCTGTGCACTCCCCCCGTCAGCAGCATTGGTTTTAACTCAAGACTGCACACTCTAGGGTATAGCCAGCTGTGCTGCGAGATGGGAAATTTGAGCATATGCACATGCTAAAATTAAACTCAACAGCAGAGAAAATGAAACAAAGCTTCTCATGTAAAAGAAAACAGTGTCACAGTATTTTACATTAATGAGGGAACGATGCCCAGATGCAGACTGATACTCCGTCACAGAAACATCTGCAGAAGTTTTGAGAAGGTGAAGAAGTTATGATTTGTTATGGAAAAATACTCAACTGCTATCTGAGCTATTCTTAATCGAACTTGACAGAAGACGTGTGCACTGACACTACTAGGACATTCAGAAACTGAAGCTGGATCAGCTTCCTAATGGAGCAAGAAAGAAATATATCAGCTGTTAAAGAGGCTGAATTTTCACTGGAATTGTTGTTTTAAAAAACGTGATGTGATGGTGAACAACAGCAATGACAGCACATGTTGAATGGAATACATTTTAAGTATAACTGCTAATTCTTACTTATTTTGAGGGGGAAAATACAAAATACACAGTGTATAACCTAGTGGGATGATTGTAGCTGAATATTTGGTTAAAAAAAGTAACTGGCTATTTGTTCAGACTACTTTGAACAAACAAGTACTTACTCTGAAAGCCTAAAGCCATTGTGCTAACAGAACTTTTTCATGTACAACAGCTTTCTCTTTTTCATGTACAACAGCTTTCTGTGTGCTACGGGCTTTGAGCTTCTTCAGGCAGGACAGCTGCCTTCTGTGACTTAAAGTAACTCCTAATATAATGGGATCCTGATGCTGACTGCATCCTAGAGAAAAGAAAAACTACCCCTCTTGTCTTCCCCCTGTCCATCTCATCCCTCCTCCCCCAAAAAAGGGAAAAAAAACCCAAACCAACTATATATACATATATATACAGATATTTTATTACAAGGATCTGCTTCAAAACTACACTACAATATAGAACCAAGTCCTATTCTCAAGCCCATTTCATATACAGCTTGAATCTAGTTAGCAGCTAAAAACACATTCCTTAAATATTTTCCTTGCCAGAAAGAAGATACCTGCAGTATCAACTTCCCTAGTATACCATGGTAGAGTATCCTTTACCAGAGCTTTTAATTCAAGCACCTTATTCTGTGAGCAATCTTACCAGCTACAGAGGAAAACTGCCAGTACTGCTCACCATTTTGGGTTGCACACAAGGATACAGTTTTAGACAGCCAACTTTGAAACTGGCCAGCTGTCCATGTGGTTTTTTTTGAGATGGGAATCATTAGATTCTCTCCTCTGATGCGCATACGTAAACCCCGAACTTTTCCCACAGAAGGCAACAGTGAGGGCTGGCACATGGGCTCAGCTGGGTCGGGACCAGAAAACCCCTTACAGGACTTCGGGAATATCTCACTGTCTGCCAAGTGCTCTGTAGCTTTGGTTGATGGGTGATAGATGCTAATGCTCACACAATCTTGCCGTAATTCGTACTGAGAAAGCGGCAAGAGTAAAGTCCTGGTCTGACTGAAGTTAAAGGATTTTTTTCATCAACTTAATTAACTGACATTTGTGCCTTGCAGTTTTCCACAAAATGGGCGTAACAGAAATGAAAGGTGTGAAAGTATGAGCGGCACATTTTGCAAAACAGCACCTGGAAACTGACTGAAATGCACAAGTTGGTTCCACACACAGCATTCCCTGCCACGTCTAAACTCAAACTTTGGCTTAGGATAGGGGATTGGAAAACAAGAAATAAGGAATTTTGTAATCTATTGTGACCTAAAGAAGTCACTAAAGAACAAGAGAAAAAGGCCCAAGTTTCTCACGGTAGGTAACAAATGAGGCAAGTAGAACACATTTCCTTTTACCCCTAAGTGTACCAGTGCTTTTCCATGTCATTTCTAACGTGTAACTGGGAAGTAATCATTTTCTACAGCTTGCTTTTTCAGCAGCTGTTAGGACATCTGGATAGAAATCCATCTGGTGCTTAGTGAAACAAATGCCACCATAAACCTTGGAAGTCCCCTTCCTTTTACACAGTGACATGAGAAAGCAGCAGGGCTCTGAAGTTCTTCTTCGAGGATGGGAGATGCGGAACTGTGATGAGAAGGCTGCTTTCAACATGGAGCTTCAGATACTAACAGAGAAAGTCCTGATTCCCTGCAGTCTCAGGGACAAGCTTGACTAGGTACTACCTCCACCTCAGGACGTCCACAAAAATAGCAGCATCTCCAAACAACTGTAGAGTTTGATTTCATCTCATCACATCCTTTCCTGGGTATTTTTCCATTAGGGTTTTGCACAGAGCCTGCAGGATTAGGGAAGAGACAGATCTGAGTCTGTCAAATAGTGGTTCTGTTTTCAGCGGTGATATATATTGTGTTCTGTGTTGAATTAAAACTACAGTAAAAGCCCTCTCACTTGTTACTGTATTTGTGTAATGTTCAAATTAGATGGGAACAGTTATTTGAGAGAAACTAGTCCAATGCATATCCAAAACCACATCAGGTTTTAATGTAGAAGCTATCTACTAATACACTGCATGGTCGAGCAGGGAAATTCAACCAGATTTGTATTACTCAGTGTCAGAGACTGGCAAAACTGGCCCTTCTGACTATCACCTCCCCAGTGTCCAGGAGAACAGCAGGAGTTCATATAAATGCACAATGTGAAAGTCTTCTGGCAGGGTGATAGCTTAATATGGTTTTGGGCTTCAAATGATCAGTTGACTGCCTTCACGTTCGTGATGGAAGTCCTGGCACCAGAGAGGTGAAATGTTAGGAAGCGTCTGGGCTACACAGGAATTACAGATGTGTTTTACTAGAAGAAGAAACATCTGAAATCTGGAAGGAGGATTCCAGTTCAGGTTCCTCTGCAGTTTCATATTAATGGATACAGGACTAAGTTGAGAAAGAGCCATGGTTAGAAGATATACTGAGGAATTTACAGGTTCCTTGAAATATTCTGGCTTTTCATTTTCTGTATATGTGTAGCCTGCCCTATATAACTTGTGTGGGGTCCAGAGTCCCAGGTAATTGCTTGCTACAAGGGATGCTGATAAGACAGGATCTGTTAATCAGGTTTTTTAGTTCAGCTATGTTAAATAACTGGACCTGGGTGCACATGATGGGTAATGTGGAAGAATAGGGAAGTCTGATGTGTACCTTGAGGGGATTTGATTCTGGGTGAGAATAGCCAATGATTTGAATTGTATGATGTTAATTGCTATACAATACAGTATGCTATCATCACTATGGTTACTATATGCCATACCAATAGTATTATGGTAAAAATTGCCCAGGTCAATGAAGAAACAAATTTGATGAAACTGGGTAAAGTGTTGAGATGATAGAACTAGAATGCAACTTCAGCATGCAACAATCCAACATCACACATCATCTCTCCTGCCCTGAAGGACTACTGTGATAGATGAAGCCCAAAGCCACAGACTAAACAGAATCATAGACTGGTTTGGGTAGGAAAGGACCTTAGGATCATCTAGTTCCAACCCCCTGCCACAGGCAGGGATGCCTCAGTCTGGACCATGGCACCCAAGGCTCTGTCCAACCTGGCCTTGAACACCGCCAGGGGTGGAGCATTCACAACTTCCCTGGGCAACCCATTCCAGTGCCTCACCACCCTTACAGTAAAGGGTGGTGAGAAAAATAATCTGAAAAAACTTTGCATAATTTGAAGACCTAGAGAAAGAAAATACAGTTTTAAATCGTTTGCAGACATTGGTTGCCATTAATAACAAATTAATGCTCCCAACAAGAAAAATGCTCCCATGGAAAAGAAAATCTCTATGTGTGCTGTTATGCAGCCTCCTTTTATGTTTAAAAAACATAAAATCTAATGGATTTTGGAGACCTTTCTGTTCTCAGAGATAGATTCTTACTGTATTTTGATCCCTCCAGACATTTCAAACTGATTAATGAAAACTGCACTTTCCTTTCCTTACTGAATCTGATGACTTTACTGAGTGAAAGGTTTAATGTGTTTTTCCCCAACCTTTAAGCAAGCAGTTTGATGTGTCAGTTTGAGACATGTTCCGTCCTTAACTCTGCTGGATCTTATCAAATTTACTTACACAACATTCAGCAGCAACACAGGGCTTTACCATAAGCCAGCACTGACTTTCAGTGTTAATTCAGTCTTGGGGTGACCCTGCAGCCTTGAGATCAGCACCAGACAGCACACACTGTAGCATCTGGTAAGGGAAGAGCACGTCCTTCAGGAGAATCACTTCAAAATGCTTGAGTGAAAAAAGCAAGTTTTAGATTCTAGTGTCTGTATTTATTTTAGAGATTGAAAAGTAGAATGAAAATAACCCATTGGGCCACAAAAAGCAAAACAGTAGCAGTTGATGAAGACTTGAACTCACAACAGTAATGTATTTAAATATTTGTGATTGTATTGCACCTTCTGCATGTTATTCCATATTAACTGGATGTGAGGGAGCTCCTTATACTGTTCCTGAGAAGAAACTCATCCTTCTGGCTTTTTTATTTTTAGTGATGGAGAATAATACAGAGTTGAGGAGACACAATTGATGGCACTGACTGTGCAGGGAAGCCTGAAATGCATGATACAAATCATAGGGGAAGAACAAGTCAGTCTCACAGCTGAGATGCCATAAGCAAACTCATGCTGAAGAAAGACTCTTCAGAACTGTTCTGGCAAGTGGGGAATTTGAAGGTCTTAAACTCTGCAGCGCCAACAAATCTTAAACTGTAAAGCCTGTTAGAAGTTATAGGTAAGTCATGTCTGGCAGCAGGGAGGGGACAGTATATCACTGGCCTTGGAAGGTGCAGCCTGTTGTACACAAAGGAGGAAAATCACTTGCTAGTAAAAGCAAACGTTCTATTTCCTGTTTCAGATGAGGAAAAAGGGTGAAAGCCCAGTTACGTGAAACTCAGTGCTTCTGGCAGAATGAAATGTGAAAATAGGCTCGGAGCTGGTGGGTTGGACTAGCTGATTTGTACCCTTCCAACCATAATGGTTTTGTGATTATGTGCTCGTACCTGCTCTTACCCTGCTGTACTACCTGTCCTGGGGAGCATTTCTGAAGTGAAAGTATTTTTTCCCATCTCAGGGAACTTCCTCACTCTGTACATTCGGTGTAATGCAAGTTGAGCATTTCATATTGCTGTATATTGGATAGTTTGGGGATTTTCTTTCTGTGGAGTGTCAGCAGAGCTGCAAAATGATGCCAGTGCAGTACCAGATTCTAAATTTTTTGCTCATTATTACTCAAAGCACTCGTTCACTTAAAATTGGCAACTGTATGCTCTATTACAATAGCACACCCTTAATCATTAGGGGCCATCTTCATGTAAGAGTGAATTACTAGATTTCCACTGAACCAAAGCAGAACCAAATCTTCTTAGATCATCTGAAAATAAAGCCTTGACTCACAACCTTGAATATGAATGGGCGATTTTAATTATACATGCTGAAATGCATGCAAAGAAACAGAAAAAAGACTGATTCAGCCACATTAATTCACCATTTTTATTGGCTGTTATTGGTCCATGCACATTAGAGTCTGGAGCTCAAATTTTATGGCTTGCAAGTTTGAAACCGATACCTTTGCTTACGTGACAATGTATAAGATGACACTGAGTAAAGAATACATTAGAGGTACATGTAGTTTTAGATATGTTGGATGTCAGGCAAGGAGAGGAAAAGATAATTGACTGAATTGCTAATCTTGAATTACTTGCCCAACACCTAGTTCCAAGGGGTCTGCTTTTCTGATGCCTTGCTGAACTAAACACAAGGTATTTGTCTCTGAGTAATTTGGAAATACAACAGTGATACTGAACTGTCTCATAAATGCATAGAGTCATTATACTATCGTTTATGCTAAAGGATTTGCATCTATTAACTCATAATTTTTAACTGAAATGCAGTAGTTCAAAATAGTAATGTGCTCCATCTTAGTGTCTGTTTTCCTAAAATAAACAGGCGCAGCAATATGGAGTTAGAAGCAGCAGCAGACTGGCTGTTGGGAGAAAGAAGGGAAGACAGTACATTAAAAAGGGCCTTTAATGACACACATTTGTGTGCCTTAGACAATAGTGATGTTACTCACTAGAATAAATGTGCGTGTCCCCTGGCAAAATCTGAGACTGCTATACTCCTTGCTCTTTGGGGTCAATTGTAAGAGTTTGAATTATGATAGTGAGATTCTTATTCTATGAGATTTGACTACAGCAGCTTGAAACTGAGTCCCCGCTGCATATTCCTTAATCACTGTGTATGCAGCTCCCTTTGAAAGTTCCATTTAGATATGAGCTCTGTGGTTGAAAGAAGTAATGAATATGTGTTTGAAAGTGATTATGTGAATAAAGGGTATAGGATGTGAGCCAGAGAGATTTTGGCCTTTAGTAACAGGTATTAGAGCACCTGGCCAATAAAAGACGTCTGAAAGATTATATATACCATGAGATGACTGAATTAGGTTTCATCAGCTCAAAAAGAAATTAGAATTAGGTATTCTAAATCAGTATTTTGTAGGTCAATTGTATGACTTCTTGTTTTCATGCAGCTGTAAACATTGAAACAAGAGCTCCAGCTAGTCATCTATTTCCTTAATGTTTTAATAGATTGTTTTGTCTGTTTTGTAGCTCACTTATTCACCAAGTAAATTGAGTGTAAATGTTGTATGACTTGATACAACTTCTTTCTTCCCTATAGTGGGTTTTTTTTTCATTAAGTAAGGAGCAAGCTCAGCAGTTTAATAAAAATTGAGACCTGGTTTGGCCATTTACTATGTGAGAGTCACGATTCTCCTTTGTTACTGACCTGGCACTCTTGTGATATACTTTTTTAATAAACAGGGAAAACATTAGCAAGGGCTAGCTGTTCTCAAGTAAATCAAGTTCTTTACTGTTTCTGGTTTCAGAGTTTAATTATACACTTTAATGTTCCCATTGAGATCCAGTATCAAATGACATGTTTCACAATGAAGGATAAACTAAATGTATTTATGGTTGTGAGGAACACTTCTGACTTGTAAATCAGCATAATACAAAAAGCTGAGTTTCTTTAGAATATGTGGATTATACATATATTTCTTTCCTAATTTCCTTGGAAGTATCATAGCTAGAGAATAATAAATTATGGAGAACACTTTGCTGCTTCTACTGCATAGTTGCAAGATGCCTGAATTTTAATTTTAACAGAAATGACCCTTGCAATACTATCCGTATGAAAACTTTTTAAAGTATAGACACTCATGTATTAAACGGCTTCTATTTTGTCCATTTGGTGAATACTGTTATACTATGACCTGAAAAATTATCAAGTATGATTGCTACAGCCAGAAACACAGGAGGAGGTTTTGATAAAAGGAATGATTTCATGACCTACCCCCTCTTGCTATATCAGTGATGAAAGGAGGTGATGGTCATACTAGTATAACTTTGGGATGTTGGAGACTACACAGTTTAACTTGCACCTTATAATTCAGAGATAGTTAAAAATACTCAAGTCTTCAACCTCAGGACTCAGCAGGTCTTAAGAACAACATTTTTTTTCCTAATTTGAACTTTAACTATTTGAATACAATTACTTTAAAGAACAGTGACTGTGCATCAACAGTAAGTTCAACTGCATTCTCAGGGCAAAATGCTTAGGTTAAACAGCCTTGTTATAAAATCCTACTACAATATACAGGTAAGATCAGAGGTTTTCTGGTTGGAAAAAGAGAACATAATTGTTGTTTAAGCAATTAAATAATTGGAATTAGGCAGAGAAACACATTGCCATGGAAGTTGCATTTCCGTGGTGCTCAGTCTCCCATTTCCCCTGTGAATAGAATTCTTCAAATAGACTGTATCCTATACCATGCATCATAATTGACTTTCTGGACTCACAAACCGGAGTAGATGATAAAAGGCACATTTGTTATCTGAGCTGAAGATTATCTTTAATTGCAGTTTTACCTCAGTTCTCTCTGGTACTGTTAGTAGTCCACCACAGGAGCATAGAGTTAGACTATGGTCTAATTTGTACACTGTGGTTAGGATGCATAAGCTTAGAGCTGAATTGCAAAGTGTACTATAAACGCGTTTGTTACCTGATTTACCCAATTTATAGTAGAAGCATGGCATATTTAAAAATGTCCCCATTGGGTTTTTAAATGATGTTGCCTTTTCGAAAGCTGAAGAATTAATGACAGAAAATTTACCTGAAAATTTTGTGGTTTATTAGACTTGGCAGGAAAACAATCAACCCCTAGTGTTAGGTGCTTGACAAATCATTCTAGTTTTATGCACCCTTAAGACAATCCTTTTGTGGCATATTTGGAGGCTTATTCTGAGTTCATTAGTCTTATTTTCCCTCAAATGTTTTATTGTTTTCCTCTGTGCATGCTGTAACTAATGTCTTCCCAGACCTCCAGATTTTCCCTGAGAATATGTCTTTGTCTTCTAGGACACAAACCAGAAGTTAGATGTGACTGCAGAGCACTGCACTGGTGTATACACTCATCACAAAATGGTTGTCTTTAGAAACAATTAGTTTCTGTACCAATGTAGTTTAATAGCTATACAGGTTAGAGAAAGAACCCAATTGTGCCACCAAGAAAAAAGAAATAGCAGGGAGAGGGGACTTGTGGATTACATGTCTTTATATTGTTTTCCTTCCTTTTTATTTTCTTTCTACTGCTTATTCATTTCACTTGTTGCATTTGTTTCCTAGCAGACATTAAATTATCCCTGACAAAGAACCACGTTTACAGACATTTGCACAAGAGCTAGCAAAATGAATAGTAGTATATTGGCATTATAGTAGCAACAGTGATGATGATGATGATAATAACAAGAAGAAGAAGAAATGCTTCTTTGTGAAATCCAGAGAAAACTTGAAAACGTCTGACTGCTGTTGGCATATCTTTCGTAGATACTGCCCTCAGAACTTGGCAAAGCATTCTCACCGCTTCAGGGAATACTTCCTCACAGATTTCTTTTCAGAGTTTCTGACAGGTATATAAAATATCAGAATAAAGTTTGTGCCTTTTACCTAAGAATTGAGTTAAAAATACACCTTGACAACGCATTTTATGCTACTTTGATACTGCACTGCCATATATACATTATATGTAATGTAAAGAGTGGCAAGAAAAAGAATCCTGACTCCATAGTGAATGTATTTTTTCTTTTTCAAGCATTGACATCACTTAGGGTTGACAGATAACGACAGGATTCAGATTCATTGGAGGCTAAGCAGGCAAGAGAAACTTAAAATTGATTTTGCTTCACCTTGCGCTTCTAGAACATGAAGAAGTATACATTATTGTATATGCAAGATATATCTATGTCTGTATTAGGTTTTGGGTTGTTTGGGGTTTTTTGCCTTTGTGGCAGTTGTATTGCCATTTGAAAAAAGGAAGTAAAGGCAGCATCAGTTTTCCTGCAGCAGATTTCAAGCCACTGAATCACCCATGTCCTTATGGCTGGAGCTGAAGGCACTGTTCAAACAGGATAGCTTTGGCTCTCTGCCTCATTGTAATAGGACATAAAAGAGGAGACACTCTTTTGACTGCTGTGCTGGGACATGGATTTTCCTCATTTTTCTGGTGCAATGAGATGTAGTAATGAATCTCTAACATAAGCTAAGCTAGCATAGTGCCACTGCAAAGACTCCAGTGGCAAATTCAACATGCTATTATGTTGCAGTGTTTGGAACTACTGAAAAAATAGATTAGGGTCTTCTGAAGTAGTTTTTGTGTATGTAATTTTTCATAATAACAAAATGAGAATTTGTTTTTGGTATGATTTTGAGCTTTATCCCTTGCTTTGTTAGGAGAACACCTTATTTTTGCTTTAAAGTACATAAATAATACACTATTTACTTATATTTGTCATAATGATATTTTACTATCTGTGACTAATAGCTACAACAAATGAAATTACGTATGTGGAATACTTTGGCCCAGCCAGAGATGCTTTGATGCATCTTTGATGTTTTCAGAGGATAGATGTTCAGTGCATGGTTAATGCTATTTATTACTATAATATTAGTACATCAGACATAATGTGCCCATTATGGGGTGAGAAAAGAAAGCTACAAGCGAAGATCTTTTCCCTAAAAATCATTTAAACAGAAGATTTAAGTAGATAAAATAGAGATAATGGAGGGGAGGTAATGGAGTGAGAACGTTGCACCTAAGGTTGCTGTGGATCAGCAATACAGAACTGTTGTACTTTTAATCCCAGAGAAATATTCTGTACAGGCTTTGTAGAGTTGATCATTCAGAGATCAGTAGTGATTTAAAAATCTGGATACATGTTAAAATTGCAATTAATACTGTTGATTTTGTTTGCTGTATGTTATTTTTTTTTTCTGGCAAGTGGTTTGTTGTTCTGCATTCTTCTGATCAGCATTACTTTACCATGTCTGATAGCAGAGACATTTTAGACTTTTTAGGCAGTACCTTGATCACAGTAGCTAAGTAGCTGTGCGGAAGTCTTGGAATTGAGTCTTTATGGATGAGCACTTCTTCATCCTTCAGATGCTGACATTGAGGGTAATTATATTTCTCTTACTAGAAAGGCAGGAAATAGAGAAGTTTTGGAGCCTGAGTCTGATTTGAAATTGATTCTATGTAATTAATAAGTTATTTTGGAATGCCAAATAAAATCTCTTTGTGCAGATTTGATTCCCTGACCTGTACCAAATCTAGCATGTGGACAAAAGCAAAGGACAAAGGCATAGGTAGGAAGACCTGTGACAGGTGACTTACTTTCCTGTGAGATCTGGAAGGAAGTCACATTTGTTACCCAATTTCCTGTCAGTATTTTTAAGGCTTTCTGTCTTTATTATCTTTTTAGATTTGAATTGTATGCAGTGATGCCATTAACTAACTAAATGTTTATAATGTGACATCTCAGACATATACTGAGATAAAGCCTAATATATCTTCCTCACCATCTGAAAGTGGTGTTATGTTTCTAAATTGTCAACAGCATTATCCAGTCGATCCATGTCATAGGAAGTCCAACAGAAGAGAAATCAAATTGAAAGTAATCAGAGCTCTACTTCCTATTAAAATGTAATAAAAACCATCAAAATAAATTGTTTGGTTTGCCTGTCTTTCTGCATTTCTCCTCTTTCTTCCTCTTTTCCTCTTTCTCACATCTTTTTGCACTTCATCTTCTTAATTTCGTTCCCCCATTGCAGCAGTAGCCTCTGAGAACAGTCAGACTTCACTGAATGCAGGTGAAACATATGTATGTTATGGCTTAGGTCTCTCTGCTACTAATGCTAGTAGTTGAGTGGCTGAGGATGAGAACAAATTATGTATTTACACTGCAATTATAGGAATTATATAGCTTACTGTCTAAGTACCATTCTGCATCATGGTAATTATCATGATACTAAATAGCTGAGTGTCATCATTGAAGGAACACAAGTCATTACCACAGTCTACATATGATAACTCTTAAACATAATTGCTATGTAATCTTTAGGTGATTGAATTATCATGCAGACCCATGTGCATGCTGCCAGCACAGCTCTGCATTAAAAAGCTGCTTAATCAAAGATTACTGCTGTTTCTTTTTTTAATTGAATGATATTCAAAACAAGGCAATTCCTGGCCAGGTTTTGGGAAAATGCATTTACTGAGCTTTTTAAAGTGTGTGATAGGAATTTTCTTCAGTGAATGATGTGAAGAACGTGTATGCATAACTGCAGCAATGGCATAGGTACAAAAGAAATATGTACTCACCTTTTCATAGGCAGCATGTTGTGAATCCACAGACGCACAGCAGTCAAGTCGTTGTCCTGATCAGCAATGGATCAGATGCAGGACTATTAACGTAACCTTTGTAGATGTTACAAAGAGGTACCAGCTGGCCTTAGGGGAAAGACGATATACCTCATACAGAGGTTCCTAGAACCATCAGGAAGTAAATTTAACAAATGATTATGGAAGAAAGTCTTCCATTGTATAAGGAATAATATTTTTAGTATGTATATTTGTTGTAAAGGTTGCTTAAGCTGCAGTGTTCAATTTCCTTTCATTTGTAGCATTTGTTCAAGGCAGTCATGTAGACTCAAAAGAGCGTAATCTGTATAGCAAATTTGCTTTACATAGAAGTGTGAATTTTGTGATAACAGAGAGACTTGCATGTAGATACTTTTTCTATAAACAGATTCCTTGTTTTTCTAAATGTTGTTTTCAAAAAGTACATACAAAAGTCTCAAGGAGGCATCCGCTGGCTCTCTTGACATCTTGTAAGGCAAGCAAAAAAAATAGGTTGATGTAATCTTTCTTTACAATATTTTTCTAACCATTTTCTTTGTTTCTTCAAAACAAATTCCAGAAGTAATGTATTTACTTGAGTCATAAGAATATACAAGATAACCTCACCTCTGAAATCAACATAGTGTTGCTTCTGAATACAGACTCAGAGTATGAACCAAGGTGGCCTCATTTCTGAGAGCAACATCTGCGTCTGTGCCTGAGAAAATGTTTGCTCCTTGCATGCTGATGATTTTTTAATGGATTTCTTGCACTGCAAATACAGCATGCCATTCTGATATTTAATTTTGAGCTGATTTGACTTCCAGGAATTTGTCATTCAGAAGAATCGATCAGTCTGAGAGGTTTAGTTCAACTTAGAGCTTATGGTTGGAATGTGTATTGTAAAGTGTATTTTATAAACAAAAGTGGTATTTCTAACATATATTGTTACATTCTGATATATGAGAGATATATCCTAATAAATATAGATATTGCAGACAATTTATAGTGCTTATGTTTTATGTACTGAATAGAATTTCTTCACCATTTAGTTGGCATAAACAATAAGGGGGGCAATGTTTATCATCTCAACAAAGGCCTTTGCAAGTTTAGGAAGATTTGGAATAGGTTCAAGTTATATAGTTGAATCTCTTTCATTGAAGAATTCAACTGCTAGCAACAAATCTGTCACCATTGGGTCTGAGTATCTTAGTTTGTTATCTAATCAGGAGCAGAGATGAACAGAGACCGCATGATTATTATGTAAATAATATCTCTGTCTACCTGTCTTCTTTCTAATGGCAGTAAGAGTCTAGAACTGGTGCTTCTAGTTAAGTGATTCAAGGAATGGGAGGTATACATGGCACAAGTTATTACTAGCCTGGTAATTAAGAGTGAGAAAATAGAAGAGTTGACATATGGTTCTATATCATTTTAAGAAGTGATGGAAAAATTCTTCCCTTATACCTCTTTTCCACAGACATGGAAATGGGTCAGTGTGATCCATGAAAAAGTCTATGCTTTAAAAAAAAAAATACATAAATCTTGGCCACTGGGAAGATCCTTCAAATCTTTCCGTGACTGTTACCCATCTGTTTGGTGACAGTCTGCTTTTACTGATTCACTTGTGTTAAAAAACTAGTGTGACACAGAAATGCATTGCATAATGCTTATTAATCTTTTAGAAAGGAGAGGGACAGCATCTTATGGAGACATGAGGAAACTTTCATTATAGAACCTGTGTCCTCATTCTCCTAGAACTCCTCGACTCCCACAGGAAGAATTTTATGGGGTCTTTGGCTGTTGTGAGTAGAGAATTAAAGTTTATTTCTTGGACTTTTTTCTGATCTAACTTGGAAAGATAAGCAGAGTGATGAGACTTACTTCCCAGGTTTAACACAGCTTTTTTTGACATGGTTAATGCTCCTTCCATTAATACTAGTGGCCTTTGTCACTGAGCCAGTGTGTGAGTATGAGTACAACATAGCATGTCTTAGATGTGGATCTCAGGTAGACTCTGAAATACATACACTTGATGCTGGTGTGCAGAAAATATTGCTTATCTGTAAAACTCTTTAACTTAAAAAGCAGCAGCATTGTGAAGGTAAAATCTCAAGCTGTGATGATCCATGCAGCCCTGAGATACATATATTTATCTTTAGTATAAATTAGGTGGACCTGTCAGTCACCAGCTCTCCGCTGTCATGCTTCCCCCGTATCAGTCTTGAGAACTGTTAACATAGTTTCTGCAAGGTAGCAAAGTCCCCAACTTCTGCATTTTGTAATAATCCCTAGAGAGTCAATGGTTTGTGTCAACTGAGGATAATGACTATATTGTGATTATACATACAGATTTATTGGAGATGCACAGATGACTAATGGTTGTGTCAATCAGAAACAGATATCACATACTATATCAGCATGCAGAGGCTCATAGTGTCAGCAAAACAAATGACCTGGAAGTAGTAGAGGACTATTTATTATAGTAGTGCTTTGTTGGGAAAATCCTGAATGATGGAAGCATAATGTGTTGGTCTTTATATCTGAAAACTTGTTATGCTCAGTGTTGTAAGGATGTATGAATAGGCATCATGAATCAACATTGCTGTGAACCTCCATCTCAATTGGGTGTGTTTTTTTTAATGAGTACAAGATGGGTTGTGGATTTTTTTGACTGAACAATGAAATAGATATCATTTATGAAAGGCTGGTTGTGGTTTTATATACTTTTCTCTAGAAAATAAATGTTAAACATCATGAAGCTTGATTAAATGGTCTTCTTTGACATTCAAAGAGCTCTTTTATCACTGTGAAAAGTATTTCTGGAAATTATGGAATGTGAAAAAGCAACCTGTACAGATGCTGTACATAAGCAGTTCTTTGGTAGCAATTAAGGACCCAAGAGTATTAAAAATTGACTCAGCAGACAGCTCTGGTGGTTCTTAAATTTTCATGGCAGAGATGAATGTACAAGTTTGGTTGGGCTATTCACTGACTCAGGGTGTAAAATACTGTTTCAGAGATTAGTTGAAAGGAAGTATTTTCTAAATATGTGTTTGACATATATTGTAAGAACAAAGAATAAAGCCAAACCTGGAACAAAAATTAGCCCAAATGACAGATTTTTTTCTTTTCTTTTTCTCAGAATTACTTAAGGCCATAGCTAACCTGAGATTTCCATATAAAACTGAACTAAGCAAGGTTTATGCCTATGGTTCACATACAGCTTGCGGAATCTTTCAGAATTGCTAGGCAATTTCTTTGGGCTCATGTTTTACTGCTTGTAATCTTCACAGATACCTATACTGGATTTTAAAGAGGTATCACATGAATTATTAATGACTGCTCAGAAGTTTGTCTGTCTTTTTTAACTATAATTGGGAAAGTTTGTATGGCAGCAACTGTATTTGAGAGAAACCAGAAGATGTTGAGTACAGCTGTAGTATTTATCCCTCCGAATCTGCTTTTTTTAATATGCTATGGATTAAATTTATGTCCTGCTTGGTTCCTGCTTTTTGTAGTGTTAAATTATAGCCAAGAGAAAATATATTTACAATGCACATCACGCTTGAATGTTTTTTTATTCTCTTCAGGTATAATCTACATACAGCACATCTGATTTTCCAGTGGCCGTGGGAATATAGTCACTCATCAACAGTGTTGTTTGCTTTTTCCTTTAGGGGCTGATGTTATCAATTTTGATGGCCATGTAGTGTTACCATACAGATTCAGGAACAAGAAAATGAAAACACTGAAAGATGTCATCTCTCTGAAATTTAAGACCTCTGAAAGCGAAGGTGTAATCTTCCACGGAGAAGGCCAGCAAGGAGACTATATCACCTTGGAACTGAAGAAAGCCAAGCTTGTTCTAAATTTAAATTTAGGTATGCTTTGGTTGTTTAGCTTTGGGTACTTTTTAACTCTCCCACAACAAATTTATGTTAAAAATTGCATTCTTTCCCCCCCCCAGTAATAATGGTAAACCACATCATTTAATTAGGTAATTTGATGAAAATGATGCTCACTCCCTTTGTATAAGATTTTTTTCATTGTTTGTTCTATTCCTTCCTTTTTACTGTGAAAATGAGATCACACAGAAAAACAGGATCAGCAATATATTGTAGTTAGAAACTTGCAGCAAACAAAAAAGCCGGGCCAGAATTACATTTGGCCTCAGCTGTGGCTTTGCGTGAGAGGAGGACGCTATCATCAGTGCTAAAGAAACAAAGATCGCCCTTAGGAACCTTGCAGCAAAAAAGTATCAATCTTGGCAGCAACAGAACACATGAAGTTGAGGTTCAGCAGCCTTCCTAGAATCTGAGAAGGAGGACTAAGAAGGAAGACATACCAGTTTATCAGGCAATCGTATGATGAAATCCTGTATACATTAGTCCCAGCACCCTTTTTCCCTCCCAGTGAAAGACTACAGGCTCATGAGTGACTGTAGTTATAAAGTACATTTATTATGAAGAAACGCACATTTATCTGGTTTCAGTTTGATTTGGGCTTTTTTTTAACTTCAAACAAGAGAGTTTTAGAAAAAGGTTCCATGAAGCTTTCCTTAGTTCTCTTACAGACATGTGAAGAGTAAATTATTCTGTTTGTTATTTACATTGAATAGTAATTATTTCCACTAGCATTTTCTCCTGTTCTTTTTTGAAAGATCAACGTGAGCAGATGAGGAGGAGGAAAGCATATCTTCCTATAGCATTTAGCTATTTTTAATGATTTTAGTTGCAATACTAACCCATTCATTTCCAGTTTCTCCATAATCTTCAGTCTGTCTTTATAAGCTATTACAACTTCCATATATGTGCTTGGTGGGGATGATCCTAAATCATTAGGCAGATAAATCAGAATGGGCCCTGTGACACACTCAGTAGACAAAAGTAATAAAAGTAATGGTTTGTGACGTTATTCTTCCTCTTCCTGAGGGTGTATTGTGTTTGCACCAGTCAGTGCACAAAGGTGTTCTTTTTGCCTGTTGAAATCCAGAGGCATAGTTTCAAACATGGGGGACAGAGTCAGAGGAGGAATGGGGAGACAGGGTTGGATTTAGGTTTCACTTTGCCCTGGGTTTGACTTTGAATTGAAGAAATTAAGGCTTATGCATGGCTTGATTTCTTTATGTAGTTTTTAACCAACAGGATCAGTGGCCTTCAGCAAAAAGGCAGTGTGGTCATTTGTAGGGGAGTAATGTCTTAAGCCATGGAAGTGTGATTTGCCAGAATGTGTTATCAACATGCACAAACCTTAATGCCTGAGTTGCAGGCATGCTTGATGGCAAGAAATTCTCAGCTCCAGAAACGCCTTAGGTCCTCATGTATTCAGAACATGGAAGATTGTACTGAGTTATTGAGCAATGCAGCAATTTTTTTAACTTACTGCTGTATTAGTCGTTTGCTGCTTCAGCTGAGATGCATGCTCTCACTCTTTGCTGGCTTAGCTATGTCAGTCAGATTGCAAAGAGACGTGATCTCTCACTTGCATAGCTGCACTGGCAAAAGCCCCTGGAAAACACAGCAGAGAACTCCAAAACTGTACTCTTGCCAGTAGTCTGATTTCCAGAATAGGAAGGTTGCTGCAGGAGGAAAGGCTGAAATAAGCTATGTTAGCAGAAGACAGTTTTTGCTACTGTTAGCTCAGTCTGCACTAAGCCTTTTCCTATACACTCACTGGTGTAGCTGTACTGGCAGGGCCTACAAAGTGTAGAACTTAGGCTGAAAAGGCTGTTACCAAAGTCTGTTATCAGGCACCATGTCCTCCTCAAAAGTCACAGATCAGTACAGTTCCAGGGAATCTCGGGACCTGGCCTAGAGCTTTTCATTGCTGTAGTGTAGGGGTGAAAATGCAGAAATCCGCTAGCATCCCCTAGATGAAAACATCTTTATGACTGAAAAGTTGGTACTGCTTCTCTGGTTCACTTCCATATAACTACTGTTACAGATAGCTGTTTATACAGCTCACTGGTCAGATACCTGCTGTGTTGGGTCTAGCTGTTTGTATTTATGGCAGCAACTCTCCCCTGGCCAGATCTCAGCTTCATAGCGGACTGACTTTCTCCAGTTTACTGTGCGTCTGGTATGATTCAGGTGAAATATTGACAGAGCAAAAGGAAGATATTTGGTTGACTGGTATGAGGTGAGACTTGCTATTGTTTCTATTCTCATGTTAGGCAGCAACCAGCTTGGCTCTATTTATGGCCACACGTCTGTGATGACAGGCAGCCTCTTGGATGATCACCACTGGCACTCCATCATCATAGAGCGCCACGGAAGAAACATCAATCTCACCCTTGACAGACACATGCAGCACTTCAGAACCAATGGAGAATTTGATTACTTGGACCTGGATTATGAGGTAGACAGTGAAACTTGTTTGTTTTCACTTGACTGGCTTTATAAAGATTAGTCCAATAAGAAAAGAAAATGAATATAATTTAAAATGGTTTGGGACCTTTTTTGTACATTTATTTTTATTATTTTTCCCTAACATTTCCTGAAATATTATTTTCAGCTCTGTTCTTTTAAGTGTGAATTAAGTTTCTCTTCTTTAGTCTACCAGATTCCATCTGGTGGAAAAGTCATCTCAGCCTTTTGTTTTAAAATGAGAGATCTATGTTATTCAGCAAGCTTAGCTGTAAAAGCAGCTGCTGTAAGTGGAAACTAAATTAAAGAAACATCATACAAGGTCAGAAAAGACCCTAATGTGGTAGAGACCTGTATAGTCTCTATGGAGTGACAGGGAGAGACTTCATGAGATGAACATTTTTAGTTAGTAAACCACTTGGTTTTCTTCGTTCTTCTTTCATTCTTTAACAGTAGCAATTCTGGATAACCCAGTGTTTTAGGGTAATGAAATTCATCATTCAGAGAAAAACAGTCCTGGTTTGACTTTGATGGCTGTCTTTGCAGTGGTTGTCTTCATCTCCATGGAGCTCATTCGGCCTACGGAAGTCATGTGGTGACTTCTCATTGACAATAACTACATCATAAAAGCATGTTCTCAGTAGTGGAAAGTGCTTCTGTCTAACACAGAATAGCATTTTTAACTATGTGATTCTGCAAAATCCTGCTGGATGAAGTAGATATATAAGCTTTAAGGAAATGAATGGTATTAGAGCCCACTGCTGCTGTGTTGTAGTCTGAGCTCTGGCACACAGAACTGAGTGAATGATTTGAATCAGATCATCCAGCTAATTCCGTGTCTACCGTTGTCCAGAAAAATACTGGAATGGACATTTATTCTAAGTTCTTTGTTTCAAATGCATGTTGTTCAGTAGCAATCAGAATACCAGTTGATATATGAATAACTGTGATGTCTATTTGGACAATTGTAATAATAATTGAGATTTACTACCATAAGTGTTTGCAATCAGAAATTCATTACAGATTTTCTTCTGCTTTTGCAGTGCTTATTTGATACTTCCCTTTTCTGCAAGCAGTATTGCCAGCTCTCTCATTCACCGTATTCAAGTGTTCAAAGAAAGAAAATACATCTACAGCAAATCTGTGTAAAAGTCTTTGCCCTCCAGTAACTATCTGCCATTTTCTGTTTCATTTAAAGATAACCTTTGGAGGCATGCCGTTTTCTGGGAAGCCAAGTTCTAACAGTAGGAAGAATTTCAAAGGCTGCATGGAGAGCATCAACTACAATGGCAATAATATCACTGACCTTGCCAAAAGGAAGAAATTGGAACCTTCTAATGTGGTAAGAGCATAATTTAATGGTCATCTACACTTCTGCTTCTCCATCAAAGGAGACTAGAAGGTTTGTGAGTTGTGTAGCTGGTATCCTTCTGGTATACTGGAATGATATAGAACACAAACCAAACTTTATCACATACCCAAGGATCTTACTGTATGTACATTTGTGACTTCTTTTTTATTATTATATCTGAACATTTTATTTCTGGGGTCCCATTTCATCCTTCCAAAATTAACTTTCAGTATCAGATAATTACTTTTTGAAAGAAAATAAGCTGAACCAGTAAGTACTTCTTTCCTTTCCTCCCAAATTATAGTAGTCCAAAACCAACACAGACGAGCTTTATTATTAAATCAATTGCAGCTTTCTTGCGGCTTTAAACTCTGGTATCTTCCATCCCTGCAGAGCTAGTTGGATTGCTGGAGTGCAGAAGTCGTTCTACAGGCCTTTCTGGTAACTCTGAAAAGCCTCAATACATTAGACTTGGAAATCATTATTTAGCTGATTAACATTACAGAGCTTATTAGGATTTTATTCTATCTTTTTCTCTTGCTTAAGCATTCATAGTTTCTTTCATGTTCAAACTTGTGACTTTATGGGCAGAGCGATTAAGAAAGAATGTACTTTAATTACTGTATTTTTAAGGCTCTAAATGTTCCTAAAATTGCTTGCCTGCACACAAAGGCAATGTGGGTAAGAAATAAAAGTATTATTGCCATGAATTTGAGACAGTCTGAATAAGTTGTTCAGGACTTTCTCCTGTACAAGTTTACAGCATTCACAAACTGCTGCTAACTATATGTATAGTTCCACTATTGCTTTTCTCTGTGTAATAAAGAGTAAAGATTTACATATGCAGCAATGATGAAGTGCAAAGGATTGATTATTATTTGCTTACGCCTTGGTTAGTAATACTGAAGTATTACTATGCATATTGTAATACTGAATAATTACTACACATAGTAATACCGAAGTATTACTGTACGTACTCTTACATATGAACAATATGGCTAGATGGTCAAGGTAACACGAAGGATAATTTTGAATATGTGGTGTTTGCCTGTACAAACTCAGCAATACAGCCTGGTAGTTAGAACTTTTTCTGTACATGAATTTCTTCAGTGTTCTCACAGGCAAAGAGCACGGTGCATGTGCCATGGAGGAAGACTCTACTTTTAGAATTTTTGAGCCACTTGCATGGACTCCAGAATCTCTGGCTTAACTTTTTTTCCAAAACTGCCTATAATTTCCTGTCTGCAGTGCATTTTAAGCTTGTAAAGTAACCATGATTTTCAAGAATCTTTGTACAGAAGCAATCTTTCCATTTCACACAGTCGAGCCTACTGCAAGTTGGTAGAACATATTCTTTAATCCTCTTTCTGAGCAGAAGTGTTGCTTAAGAGGTTACTGTAGTGCAGTTCCTATCCTTTCACAGGTGTGACATAGCTAGCAGGGCTGAAAATTCTATGCCAAATAATCTCTGGGTTTTATTTCCTTGTTTCTTTATTTGTTTGTTTTTAAAATTGTTACCTGTAACATGAAAGTAAAATCTACATAAGAAGCTTCAGCAGTGTTAGTGCTACATCAGGAGGCTATGGCATGCTAGCTTAATTTGATGGTGCTGTTGATTTCCAATTCTAAGAATGGCTATAAAAATAGAAGTGAGCTTTGTTTTCAGTAGAATTACGTAAATTGCTTCAGCTCTTCAAAAGCAAAATCAATTTTACTCTAACTAAATCAACATGGATTTTTATGTTTCTTACAAAAGGTTTGGTTTTTTCTCCTAGTTTTTAGTCCGATTTACAATGAAAAATAGACTCGATTGAGGGCACTGTTGTGGTTAATCATGTTTATGATGATGGCACTTAAGCAATCCAACAAAGATCAAAGCTCCATTGTAGGAGATCCTGTACAAACCCACAACAGTAGGCACACCCTGCCCTAAATGGTGTATTATATGAAGAGGCAAGACAGACAAATGTAATGGTGTGGAACACAAGCAGAGTAATCAGTATGATGATGAGAAGTATGATAAGGTGGGGAAAAAAACAGAGGGAAGAAGGATATTAAAGAGGTGTGTGGCAGAAGAAAAACTATTCTTAGATACAGGCAGTTGAATTTCAGAAATCACATACTGAAAGGGACTTGACAAGTTAATTTTACAGAATGAGGAGGCCCAGAGAATCAAAGATGATAATAAGATGATAATCTTGATTTTTTAAGGTCTCATATACATAGATATATGAGCAAAAAAAGCACCACCAGGCATCTCTTTACTGGAGAGTAAGGATGTAAAGACAATTTAAAGTACTTTAAACTTAAAGAAAGTCCATCACTGACTTTAATAGTCTATTTCTTTTAGAGGGTAAAAATAAGGGGGAAAAATTTGCAATCCTTTGTAACTGATAAGATGGCAACAGCTTACTGGGGAGAATGAGTCAAATGAATGGTCATAAGCAGTTATTATTCTTACTAGTGGAGCCTGATTTGTTTTCATAGAAGATAAATGACACGAATTATAAAGATGCCCCAAAAGGGAGAGTCAGGGAGAAAAGAACAGCCAAGACAGAGAATGGAAGGGTCTGCTTTTCTTCTGAACCAAGTTGCAAACAAGAGTTGGCAGTGACTAACTATCACAGTAGGTGCTCACTCTTGTATACAGCATGATTCAGGACTAAGACAGAAATGGGAAACATGCTTGTAAGCAATCCTCCAGTCTATGTTTTCTGTGTTTTCTACTAAAATATAACAAGCCTTGTAGGAATTTCATTACCTTGCATGACTGAAGAATATTGACCCTTACACCACTAGTGAGAAGAGGCTAGAATATGCAGCTAACAAGAAGTAGCCCAGAGAAATTTGAGTTTAGGAATCTAGTCACTTTATCAAACCCACCCAGAGATATATTAAGAGCAAGCAGTGTGAATACTGATTTGATTTAGTTTCTACAGAACAGACTCTACATTTTTAAAGCCTGTAACTGAAACCTGGTGAGGAGAATCATATTTGCTACTCTTCATCTTTACGTCCACTAGGACTATGCTGCACCCAATTCTGCAGCTCCTATGCCCTGTATTACTAAGTTCAGTCATATACAAATTTAAGATGACTCTTTTCGTTAAATTATTTATATTGAGTGAACATTATGTTAAGCTTAAAGATGAATAATAAGGTATTTTGAAAAAAGTACTGAAACAATATGATAAACATTAGCATACATTGCCTGTAAGGTATGAGCCTTATTTAACAGATATTGCAGTCTTAACAGACTCATTACTTCTCATTTGGGAGCAATGTATTCAGCCAGTAGCTCTATTAATTGGGAAAGGATTTAAGACCCAGTAGTAGTTCCACAAGGGGTAATATCTGATTGTGGGTAAGCAAAATTGGTTTATAAGAAGTAAACATGAAGCTAATTTTCTAGACAGATTAAAGATCATTATATAAAGCTCAACAGACCCAAATTAAGGTCTTTTTACAATTTCCCTTCCAATGTAGTATGAAAAATTCTGTTAAGACCAGTAGTTTCAATATAAATGCACAGTATATTGTTGACTATGAGATGTCATTGCCCAGAGAACTATTCAGCAAGAAACTCCGAATCTATAGAAAAGGATCTATTTCTCTTTGAAAAATGGGGATGTCTTTATAGAGACAAGCTGCAGATTAGTTCTAACTTTTGACTTTGACCTAGTGAGCAAACTGTATCAGATGGGCTGTACTTTACAGTCAAAGAGGGAATTGATAATCCAGTTCAGATTAATGAGTAGCTCAGTAGGGAAAATACTAACTAGCAAAGAAATTAGAATTATGTCTTAACTTCCTCAAGAAATCTTTTATGCAGTTAGGCTGGTGATGGTGTGAAAAAGGATTTGAATACATTTAGTGCCATTAACATTTATAGGTGTTATACATGCAAGTATCCAAAGCATCTGGATGACAGGAGAGTGTCAGTTAGATATGAAAGCCGCCTTGTTACGAGGAAATTGTTAGTTCCTCTCGGTAACAAGGCAGAAAAAGAAACTCTTAAAAATGTCTAATAAAATGCTTTCTGAGCATTACTTAATTGGAATCTAACTGAACTGTGAGATGTCAGCTCTTATGAATTGCTGTTGCCTTCTGTGTCTCCACAGGACTGTTGTAGCAGAAGTCGTGACTGTAGTTGTGACCACAGAATGTTAACAAAGGGTTGCAGAGGGTATTTTAGTCACTCTCCAGCTTATTTTTTTTTCTGTATTTAAAATCTGTGGTTTAAACAAAAATGTTCTGTAGCACACTTGGAAATATTGAGACTAAAACCTGTCAAACAAATGAGTTAACTGTTTGCATTTAATGGTTAGTTGGCTGAAAACTTACAATCTCTAGGCAATTTTTAAACAAAAAACCCCACTCAGAATAGCCAAGCACCTTAGCAACAAAGGAGTTAAGTGGAGGTCCTTTGCCTTTACTGAGACAATAGTTGTACTTTTGCTCATCCCACTGTAATTTAAAAGTTTCCTATACTTGTTTTAGCTGATTATTTTCCTAAATTCTTGGCTGTTTTCTCTTACCCATGAAACACAGGTGTATGAAAAGAACATGGTTTGTAATGCTGAGGTTTTATGATAAAGATAGGAGTGAATCATTTAGGAGATCAGTATGAAGACATCTCTAGTTCCCTATTACTGCAAACATCAGTGTTTATTAATTGATGATGAAGGCTGCCAACCTGGTAGTCTGTTCGATACTAGTTCTACTGGCCCTTATGGGTAAGCTATTTTAAAGCCTTGCAATCAATAAAGTTGACTGGATTTTTGTCAGTGTCCCAAAAACTAAAATTTTACAGCGTAAAACCTGCAGTTTCTTTTACAGAGAAAATTACTGAGTTACTACAAACATCAGGCATTGATCATGATCATGTACTCCAAATCCTTCTGTTTAATGAAATGAAGTATTAGCTTATCTAGTATTATCTAGTAGAAAACACAACAGAGAGGCTGGCTCTTCATGAGGTATTATATGTCTTTTCACAACTTCATGTACCGTATTGATTGACACATTGATATAATGGTATTTGGAAAGCTGTATTTCATTTTTATAAAAGGATGAATTACTGCTCTGTTGTAGGCATCTTTGGTGGCCACAAACAAGCTGGAGTTTCTCTGAATAATTTCTTCATTTTCTAATTTGGAATTTTACTGCTTTTATATAATCTCTATCTTAGACTTTGAATGTTTAGGGCAAAAACTGCCTCTTATTGTGTACTTGTTCAGAACAAAATACAGGGGGGCCATTGCTAGACAAAACAGAAACATCAGCAACAACATTATAATAGCAACAATAACAGTAATAGTAATAGCACATTTTTACATGCAACTTTTATCAATCGCAGTAGTCAAGGCTTAATAAAACCTAGAATACTTTTCTAGAGGTAGCTATGAATGTAGTGGAGTCTTACATTTTGCTTATGCTTTTGCTTCTTTTCTTGTGTTTTACTTAGGGAAATTTAAGTTTTTCTTGTGTGGAGCCACATACAGTGCCTGTCTTTTTCAATGCAACCAGTTACCTTGAGGTTCCTGGTCGTCCAAGCCAGGACCTGTTTTCAGTCAGTTTCCTTTTCCGAACCTGGAACCCCAATGGACTTCTTGTCTTCAGCAACTTTGCAGATGACCTCGGGAACGTTGAGATCGACATAAATGAGGGCAAAGTCAGTGTCCATATCAATGTCACCCAAGTGAAGAAGAACCGAATAGACATCTCATCAGGTAAGTGGTGTTTTATTTTAATTGGCATCCTTTTTCTTGGTGTTGTTTAGAAACATCATGGACCTAAAATTAGAACAGTTGTTTTACGAAACTTTAACTACATTAAATCCTGTTTCATTGAGTAAGAGGTAGAAGAATATTGAAACAGTTGTTAGATTAAAAAAAGAAGACACAAATATTCTGTTGTGAAACCCAGACAAGGTATTGCCCCTTATCTCTGAGGGAGCATTGCTTCTATTTTCCTTCCTTCCATCTGTCTTGCAGTCTTCTCTGCAAAAGTATTTGGTTTCAAAGGAGGAGGAGATTTCCATGTTGAAAGTAGCCTAATAATTAGGCTGTTCCTGTTACTTCCTAATACTTAGGAAGCTCTCATTAAAGAGAAAAAAAAAAGAACCCAAACCCCAACCACATTTGTTTTAACCACAAGGCTGGCATGAAAAATACTGTGGCATTCTCTAAGTGTGCTTTAGAGTCATGCTACTGGAGTACCAGAGCTTTTAGCACCTAAGTAAGTAGGTTTTGGAATACTGGGTATAAGGTGCAGGGTTAGGTTTGTTGCTGGGAGAAGGGATGTGTGTTGATGTCAGTTGATCGCCTTTTGATATTACTTGATACTTTCATTTTGATAAATTATACTTTCACTCTAGATTCTTTATGGGCATTTCTGGATTAGCTGTAGCTACATCATGTAAGTTGACACTCTTCAAAGCAGTCATAACCTAATCATGGTTGGAAGATACAGGGTTGCTTGCAAATGGATCTAGGTCCACATAAAAAACCCGAACCCAGTGATTATTTCAAATAGCAGTTATGGCAACCTAATTTCTCAGCCTGGTTTTGCCTGAAATCATTTGTGGTTACTATTCTCTCTTCATTTCATAGTAGAGTCTTCAGTCTTCAACAGGATTGATCTACTGGCCTAGCTCTGAATGAATGACAGTGGGTTTATGTCTACTTACTTGTTTGATTTCTATTTGAAAATTTATTGTCTGCATAGTCATATAAACAGGGATGTGAAGAAATGTAAGAAAAAATAAAAAATGCCTTTTTTTAATGAGAAAACATGTATCGTGTAGGAAAGGAACATTTCATTCGGCACACGGACATTTTCGAGTTTTCTCTTTTCACCCTATTAGTGAAATAGGGTGAAATGAAAATAATGAAATAGGCATGAAATGAAAATAATTATTTTAACCATAGAACTCAGTAAAATATGAATAACAACAACTAAAAATCAGAGTTTGCCTGTTTCTTAAAATTTAAATGTTTTTATGAGAAATATGTACCTCCTTCCATTATTACATTTTGTTTTAGCATAAAAAGTCAACACCATAGATTGCAACTTGGCATTTCATTGCTTCTTATATAAATACTCTCGTACAAGAATTAAGTGATGTTTTGGTACTACAATAGGATCTTGAACAGGAATGTTTTGTTAAGGTGCTAGTGCATCATAATTAGGAAACACATGAAATTATCAACCTCAATTCTTTCTTTCTTAGCTCTACCTAGTACAAATCCCAGTTTACAGGGAGAAGTGGCTATGCACAGTACTTCTTCATGAGCTTCCTCGTGCCTTTCAACAACTTGCCACTAATTTTGCCCAGTGTATGTCTTGATATAAAACCATTCTGACATTCCATTGCGTTTACATTCTGATAAGAAAACACATGTGAGCACTTCTGATCTGCTTTTTTGCTTTTCCTTAGACCTTCACCCACAAAACCTCTACAGCTACTGTGGTGTAGAACCAGGGTTTTCTTATTTTGAGTTTCTTCTGAAATATTCTGAACTGAATGTTCTTCAGAGTAAATCTTTTCAGTCCGTATGATCAGTTTATATAATAGCCCAAGAACCAAATGGAGCCACTCATTTTTATAGCCATGATGCTGTTCTTAATCTGCATAAAACCCACTATCTACATACAACAGTTTGAGTATTTTAAAGAGTTATGGTTTCCTTTGTTATTACAATTTATACCACAGTAAAAAAACATTTATTGTTTAATTTTCAATGTGTGGACTTTTTATTTTTGCATAGCTATCCTGGGAAGGTTTTGATTCATTTTTATACTTTCATATTTAGTTTCATACTTGGTTGCAACAGGCATTTCAGTGCCTGTGAAATGAACTGTGTGTGTGAATGCAGGAAGGCAAACTGTGGCATCTGCCAGGGAAGGCTGCAGAAAGAGCGCTGCTCTTGCACAGCAAATATCACAGCGACCTTCTTGTTCCCTTCTTGTGCAGGCAATTAAGACGTCAGCATATAAACCTGCTGGGTTTATGTAGAAGTCACAGTGGTCTGCCTTTGGCACAAAGATTTTTATGTGTTATGGTCCTGTAGATATAAGATGCACACTTTCTCACTGATTATTTTTAACAGCTGTCAAAGCAGAATTTTGTTTAGTCAAGTGTGCAGCCTTCTATGTAATTGCATGTGTAGGATATGAATAATCAGAGTTCTGTCTAATGGGAAGTACACCCCATTTTTATCATGAAGAATTAGGCTAAGTCCACAACCTAGGTGCAGGTGTGTTTTGTATTTCAGAGCTTTGCTGTACTTTTGACTGACACCTGTAATTGTGTACTTTCCCTTAGAGAAGCTAGTTTCTCTTAGTCCTTATTTTATATGCCTCTTGTAATTTACTAACTTAGTTTCATGAGCAGCTTTTAGTGCCAGCTTTCCATGTTAACATGGGGACATCAGCAGTTCATTATGGGGCATAGTCTAATGCTGGCTGTAGAAACAGTAGCTGAACTGACCAGCAGGACTTCCGTGAGACAACTGTGGGCTGATGTGCAGGTGGCAGTTTGTTCCTGCATGTCTCTGTACCAAAGATACTAGTGTGGAGCACAGTTCTGGTTTATCTGGCTTTCAGTGTCATAATATTCTTTTAAGCACATGAAAGCTGCATGCACTGACTAGGGAGCTCTATTTTAGCATGAGTAGAGTTCAAATAAATGGGCAAGTCTAGCCTTCCAGTGTATCAAATATAGTTAAATTCCCACCTTTCTCACTCGTAGCTGGGCACTGCAAACCTCTTTACTGAGTGAACTGCTTCATGAAGTGCTTTGTGATGCCTGAGAGGGATCAGACAGTATGTGAAGATTTTCTTGTCGACTTGATGCAACTTTCCTACCTAATTCACTTGAGCATTTAGTTTAAGGAGAGAAAGGGAAACTCAGTTTGAAATATTTTGATGACACTTTACAAAAATAAAAATGAAATAATGCATAGGAGGTACAGTTAAAGGAGCTGCACTTTTAGTCCCATGTAGTACACACACCTGTGTTTACTACTTATCTATAGAATCAGAAGGTGAAGAGTTTAGAGAACATTGTAAAAAGGTTTGTAGGCAGCATCAAATAATCAGCAAGCAGAATCAATTGACTGTTAAAAAGAGTGAGAGCTACTTCTAATCTGAGAATTCAGAAATAGGTTTGTACTTTATTTTTTATGCCAATTAATTCTACTTTTTCTGGTTTATATCCTGTATATAGTGAATGAAGGGATTCAGTAATGTGGTCTAATAGAAAGCATGAATGCAAAATGTAGTAAAATGCAACAGACTTTTGTGCTGACCTGGTAAAGCAGAATCTCGGGTTTTACTTGACGTGGCTGTGCCTTGTTTAACAGTGGTCAAACAACAAGACTCTGACCTGTCCTGGGCTTCAGCTTGGTGAATGGTGGGGGTAATAAAGAAATGTTAAATCAGTAATACTTTTTTCACTATGTCCATAAGGTGTACACTCTTTTGCCCATAACACAATTTTGACTGTAACAGATTTTACCTTAATACGCAGTTTAGCTTTCAAATAGTAGTACATATGAAAGGGACAAAGATGATCAGTCCTTGTGGTTATACTTACTGCTTGGTTTTGCTTACCGAGCAGAGTTTTTCATTTTTTCACCATCTTGCCAGTCATTCCTTCATAATAGGTCTTTAAACAGAAAAAATTCCTTCCCTTCTCTTCCCTGCCCAGCATTCTGGTAAGTGCCCAGTAAGCATGTTGAGCTATGAAGAGATCATTGAGACTATCATACAGTGTCAATGGCCTGGATTTTGCTTTTTCTTACGTTAATCTTTTTTGGACACTACCACCATTTGATTGATAAGAGTTATATTAATGAATTTGCTGTTAGTAAGAGGAAAATGAGGCCCACCGAGAGCTGAAATAAAGATTTAATTAGAAGAAATAAGCTACTGACTGTGCAGAATTACACAGGTGAAATACTCAAAAGCTTGCATATAAATTAAGAGTTAAACATCCTATTGATTTTTTCTCTGCCAAGTAAACTGGGATTAGTATCTTTATAGTTGTGTATGTCCCAGCAAAAGGATTAATAATAGGAGAGAATCTCAGAAAAGAGTCAAGAAATTTGTCTTTACTGCTTCATATAGTTTTGGATGAAATTCTGCTTTTGGCATTACAGGATTCAGGAAAACTTCCTGAATATTGCTGGCTTTACCCAAAGATTGATGGAAGCATTGCTAGGCTCAGAAGATAGAAGACAGAAGTGTTCTTGCTTTCTTTAATAACTTCTTAAAAGCAGATTTCCCATATAGTTTGAATACCAAAGGATTCTGATATTCTGCTACAGTTTTAAAAGTAATTTAATTTTGGTATGTGATACCTATGTAAGAACCTACTCAGAATTTGTGATCTTGCAGTTAGGAGAACAAATTGCTGTTGAAGTTGAGTTGTTTTATGATTTTTTACAAGTTAATGTCTTTTTTCTTGAGCACAGAAGAAATCAGCAACTGGAAAATGTCATCCTCCCACACCTCCCTGCCAGAAAAACTCTTCTGACTCTCTTCCCAAAGCCACATGCAAATGCTGTTCAGTGCAGGGTTAAGCCACAGCCCGTGTTCCATTTGCCGTCATTTCTTCCACTTAGTTATATCTGCCTGGTTCAGCAGCTTAACCCAAATTCCTTCTTAATGAAACCAGCCTTTTCTGAAGCTTTCAACACGTGGAAGAATTGGTAACCCATTAACAAACATGAAGAGTGTTGCTTAGACAGAATTGTGACACTCAAAATAGCACTCCTGAGGAATCATTTAGTGGTTTTCCATTGTTTGTAATCAGCAAACCTCAAATCCCTGTTTCAATACAGAAGAGAACTTCTCTGCCTCTTGAGAAAAGGCAAAGTTTTATGCTGGCATATTCTGAAATAATCTCCTGATTTATCCTTTATTTACTTCCTAGCTTGTCTTTTCGTAGACAGGTCTGACCTTTCATATCTAAACATTCTCTGCTCAACTTAAATACTAGAGGCTCTATGAAGATCCTTTGGATTTTATCCCACAGTACAAATGACAAGTTGCTGAAAAAGGACATCATCTCCTTTGGCCCATAATATCTTAACAGAGAAGCTTTCAGTGTCCAAAATTTTCTGCCATTAAATCGAATTTATCTGCTTGGAGGTCCTTTTTTCCTCTTCCAACTCTCCTAGTTAGCATCTTGTTCTGTATATTAGCTGCTGTCAAGGATGTCTTTAGCTCCTCCAGTCAACCATAAACTTATTAAAAGTTGGGATACGAATATATTTTTGTCATATTTATCTGTATTAAATAAATCAGACCTCTACCCATGGAATCTTTCTGGAAAGCTTTCCACCCTTGTGTCTTTCTGCTAGATCTCAAGTAATCTGAATTGCAGTTCATTTGTATTTTAGACCCTGGGTTAAGATAGCATCCTTCAGGTAATAAAATGTCGCTGTGTGACAGATCTGAAGTGGTATTCTTCCAGTGACAATTCCCAGGGGCGTTTTATGTGGGAACTGAGAAGTATTTTTTGCCTCTGTTGCTAAATGAAGGCTTAAATAAGGAGTCTGTATACACACAGCAAAAGTGCACTTCTGGCGGGGAGATAGCATTTCCCACCAGGTCTTTTCCATATTACTGATACTGCTTTATAACTGAATGCTGGTAAGTGGAGGCAGACACCCGTGAGGCACTTGTCAGCATGATCAAGATGAGTGACACAGATTCTGTCCACAGAAGACAGCATGATGATGACTTACCATAAGAAGAATATGAGTATTAGAGAACTATTTTCTTCACGGATAGCCAGTTTTGTGTCTTTTTATGTTTATTTTTGGCTAATGACTTTAAGCAGTGAATGCAGTTACATGAATAGATATTTGTGCTTTTGAATTCCACCGAACTGAGAAACAGACATGCTTGGAGTAGTTGTTATTCTTTCTTCTACATGTTTTTCTCCTAGTCTATTTTTAAATCTTGGTACAGTACACTCTCAGACCAGTCAGAGCAGGAAATAGAGTTCCTGATTGCAGATTTTTTTGTCTGAGAAAACTGATGACTTTAGTTCAGGGGTTTTGTGAATTCTGCTTCATCACTCACTGATTTTCACTGGAGAGCTGCCTACCAAGCACTGGGTATGCATTCTAAAACACAGTGCCATTTTTGGCTACTTCACTGAAAGTAATATAGCTCTTTGTTGGTTGCGCTGGTACCTTGCAAGCATGGAGGAACCTGAGAATCAAGAAACCAGGCTGTTCTTCCTGACAGGCTTCCTAAATGTATACAGGAGTCTGAAGTTCAGTTTACTTTTTTTGACATCATTTCCTCTTGGCTGTAGAACTGGGTTAGAGGGGACCTTTGCAGAGCCTTCTCTGTTTTAGCATGGAAAGATTAAATAAGGCTTTGTACAACTACTATTTAAGCAGTCACTGTGTGGCACCAAATTTCATTCAGGAAAAAGGTACGATAGTCAATAGTTACATGGTAATTTTAACTTCCTGATGGAAGGAATGTAGATGATGTCAGTAGAGCTGAATGGAACTAGTTGGAAATTTACCCTTTTATTTCTTTTTTAATTCAATAAATTTGACAGGAAGCGGAATCAATTTTATTTGCTTTCCATATTGCCTTTGCTTACTCTATGCCATCAGTTATTGCCCATCTGGTTCTAGTCAAGTCTCTGAAAATTTTGCTTTTGACTTTGATGGATGAAAGATAAGCCCCTGAGCACTGAATGCTACAGAGGTGCCCAATATTTTGCAGTTACCTGAAGAACGTAGTTTTTTACTTAAGTGTGTCCTCTGTCTGCATGTTTTTGTTGAATCCAAAATAGCATGAAGAGACATCTCTCTAAAGATTGGTTTAGCAAGGCAAAGATGCTTACCTAAACCCAGCATTACCTCTTGGATCAATAAGAAGCTGATGTTGGAAAGGACATGGCAAAACATATTTTTGTTTGTGTTTCAAAGCTTTTCAGGACTTACATGTGCTGACTGAGGTAAATGTGTTTTTTTCCAGTATTATTTTCCTTCTATATTAGTAATAAAGAGATAATCTAAAGGATGAAATAGAGACAGGAGCTGTAGTTACATTTGTTGTGTTTATGCGCATCCTGACAGCAGTATCCCCAGGACACCATTGAGCATTCATATAATATAAATGGAGAAGGAAATGTTTTCTAATGTCTGAAAAACTGGATATCGGAAACATTGTGTTCTTTCCCCCAATATACCAGTTTGCCATCTCTGCCTTCTCTTCTGTAAAGGTGACAACCTCACAATCAGGTCAGCCAGTGCTTTCAGCAGCAGCATGAATACCGTCCAGCACCAGTGGCTTAAACATAGGAATTTTAAAAAAGCCTATTTGTCTGTTAATGACAGAATGAGATGGTTCCTGTAATCTTTTGCATAGATGTTATTATTCCTTGAAAATTGTAATTCAACTTAGTGCTATGTTAGCTCTTTAGTTCACCTTGTAGCAGATTTAATTCTTATCGTATTGTTTCAGAAACAAGAAACAACAGCAGAGAGGGTCTCCACTTAGAACATACTATATTTGTTTTCCATACACTTAAAAATCATGTTTAGGGACTGTCTGAGACCAGAGGTCTTGGCCGTTCATTTGTAAGTTATTGTTGCCTACATGTACTGCATAATAGCATTTCATAAAAAGGACACAGAACCTTCAAGCAGTGGGCCACATAACACTGTGCAGAACCACTGTGGGAGGAAGCTATCAACTATGTAGATTAAAACAGCCAGTGCTATCTTTTCACCCCTTTTCATCCTCTCCAAATGCAAGGGAAAAAAGGAGATTTTCTTTTCTTTTAAAGTAGGCATTTGCAGCATTGGCACTTGAAAGAGAACCAGGAATATTCTTTCTAGTGCAGATGTCCTTGAAACTTGTTTGAGTTTGGAAGGAGTTTTGCAGCTTTTAATCTTATTTATCACTAATCCTTGGGTAGGTGTCCCACAATGCCTCTAGCCACTTACTTACAGGAAAATAATTAAAAGTCATTGTAATATCAAACACGATTCTTTTGCGGGGGGTAAGGGGGAACACGACCTAATTACAGGCATGGAACTTTAATTTATGTGCTGGGAACTGACACTCAATATCTTCTTTTTCATTGCTATTCAGGAACCTGGGCAAATAGATTATTATCTGTGACAGGTTTCTGGCAGTCCCTCTTGGTTTGACAGTGTTATTTTAGAGAGAAGAGAGAGTCACTTTTGTGTATAATGAAAGGAAAAGTTGTCAAGCATCCATACATATTTTATGCTGCATAAAACTTATGTGCTAGAGGAAGGGTTCTGTTTTCAGTCATGCCATTGTAAATTCATAGTGCTTCTGCTGACCTCCAGGTTTGCATCAATGACACAGAATGGCATCTAGCCCAAAGGATGGATTCCATTTTTTCACACGGTCAGTGCAGCTCTTCTGAATCAGCTTTGCCCTTCCTGTTTTCTTGGTTAGCACAGTCGTGCACCACTGTGATGTGTATTTTGGCATTTTGGTCGTTTTCTGCTGACGTTGACAGAACTAAAAGCAATTTCTTTCAAAGTGCTTCCTTCAAATGGCATCAGGTACAGTCTGAATTGTCTAGGCTTTTTGCAGCTTAGTTCACAGAAGTGGTTACCCTTAGCTCCAAAAATAGACTCAGGAAAAAAGCATTTTCTAGTTGTATGTTGCTAGCTCTCCCTTTACTTTGGTCTTGAAAAAGATGGTGAGTACCTTTAGGCATTTTTGCACATTGCTTCATTTAATTTTCAAATGCTGCTGAAGCAGCAGCACATGAGCACTGAGGTGAAACAGAGCAACCAAAGCCTTTTGGTTTCTGTTAAGTTGAATGGCAAATGATGTCTTTAAAAAGCTTGCTTATTAAGTTTATGTATTTGATAGGGGAAAAAACCCAACTCAGTTCCCTTGCCATGAAGCAGCCACTATAAAATACATAGTTTATGCTAACACTAAGCAGGATCTTACTGAACTGTTTCACTGAGGACAAATACTGAAAATTCTATACATCTCCTTTAAGAGATGTATAGAATATTTTCTTACTAAGAGATGTATAGAATGTTTTCTTACTAATATAAGTAAGAATATTTGCTTACTAAAGAAAAGCATGTTTAGAGGCATGATTTCCCTTATGTCTTTTCCAGGAAGTACATGTATATGCAGTGTTTGAGGGTTGCATTCTTTTAAAATGCAAAAATAACTTTTGTTTTCTTTTTGCAGATTTAAAATAGTGGAAGAACATAATGCATGTCCTCGAAAATGAGGGTTTCATTGATTAACCTTTTGTAATGTTTTAACAGCTCTTTTTATGCACTTAGCACATGCATTAAAACCAACTGCTAAGTGGAATCAATTTTACTACAGCACTAGCAGACAATTTCTACCTGAAGAAAGTAACATTCTTAATATTCTGGTGTTGATACTTAGATAATTACATGTGAAAACAGTAATAGCAGATCCCATGTCTCTAGGATTCCCAACACAAGGATGATACTATTGACTGTACTGAATTTGGGAAAGAATGTGGTGCTGAGGCAGCTTTAGGAGAGTTAGGCTGGCTTCTGTAGTGTTGGCAACAAATGATATATTTGATCAAATTTGCTGTGTGATCAAGCTTTGCTGTATGCTGCACAAGAGTATATGGTCCCGGGGGATGAGCTTCATGTATTGAAGCATCTTGTAGTACAGAACTAGGCACAGCACAGTTCTTCATTTTTTGCCTTCACTGTGGCCTGTGAAACATGTGTCATAGAATCATGGAATCACAGCCTGGTTTGGATCAGAAGGGACCTTAAAGATCATACAGTTCCAACCCCCTGCCATGAGCAGGGACACCTTCCACTAGACCAGGATGCTCCAAGCCCCGTCCAACCTGGCCTTGAACACTGCCAGGGATGGGGCAACCACAGCTTCTCTGGGCACCCTGTGCCAG
>JANHGB010050071.1:0-15925 GCA_026283785.1 Coracopsis vasa | reverse complement strand
ACACCTTCCACTAGAGCAGGTTGCTCCAAGCCCCATCCAACCAACCTGGCAAATGAATGACTTGAATTTAGAAAGAGGCTGTCGATGCTGAACCATATCCTGTTTGTAAATGAGTTACAAACCCCTGGCTTGACTCATCCCCAGTGAGACAGGATATTTCTCTACAAAGGGTTTGTCATCAGTGTAGCTATGCACAATCTGTATCAGCATAAACCACTGCACGGCCTCAAATGAACTGCACTTGCTTCATCTACCTGGCACAGCAAGCAGACACCCCTTAGAAATGAGTGATACCACACTGCAGGCAGTGATAACTGGATGGGGTGCAAATAAGTACCCATATATTCCCATTTATCTGTCTGTAACCTAACCATCTCCTGAACTGTCTAACCACTCATCATAGATGCTTTGATACAGGCTGAATGGAGGTGTCACCTGGAAGCTGTCAGAGCTGGGAGAGTGCCTGCAGCTTGTGTACTGAGCAAGGGCACCCTCAGAAGTTGCTGTGTTGGTTCCTTCCTTCCTGACCAGACATTTCCAGGGTCAGTTGCTAATCTGGATGATCTTCATCATTGGTGTCTGCAGTAATTGGTAAGAGACTTGAGCAGGAGATGGGCAAAGATGCAGGTTTCATGAGCATCTGTTGTGGACGTGGGCTCATCTTTTCCAGCCACTGACAGAACAGTGCAGAAAATGGTCCATGGGCTGGAAACCATGAGCTGATTGTGCTTCAGCACTGGATTTCTCTGCACTGTCCTCCCTCCCTCCCTTCACCTGCTCTGGGCAGGGGTAGCTCTTCTCCACTATGGGTTGGGACAGGCTTTTGACAATCCAAATCTGAATCTGCCGCATCCTGCACCCCAAAATGCCATCACAGCACAGTATGCAGCAGGGGAGGAGGAATTAGGGTTAACTTTGGGGGAAAAGTTGGCCTGAGAGTAACTAACACACCACAGGGTTTACTGTTTTCAGGGGAAATCCAGGATGCTGCAGATTCAGCTCAGTCCTCATAGCTTTGAACTGGTCCCTGACAGTCCCTCAACACAGATGGGCTTCATAGCATGGGTGGAAAACACACCCTAAAATCACTGGAATCTGGAGGAGTCCTTTTATTTGTCTGCCTGCAATCAAGGCCAGGGCTATTAATTAGATACTTTGCATATGCTTGGTTCATTGAGACAAAAGTTAAGGCAGCCTTTCCTCAGCAATGAAAGCCATCCCGCTGGAACACTGATTAGCAAGAAGCAGGGCTGATAGGAGTAGATGAAAAGGAGATGAGTCTATGAGGTGGACCAGTGAGATGGGAAACAAGATGCCAGGGTTTATTTCTGCCACTAACTCTTCCTGCAGCTTGGACTACATTTCCAGACCTGTCAGTGCCTCCATCTCCAAAATGAGACCTGCAGTAGTGGTATTTTCCTTGTCTTTAATGAGAATTAATTGATGTCTAAAAAGCACTTTGGGATCCCAGAAAGAAAGGAGCAGAACAAATGCAAAGTACTCTATTGTTTTATTATCTCCCCTCTAGACGAGGATGGAGGCATCTTGCCACTCACATAACCCCTTCCCTGCAGCTGCAGCCTCTTAAGGAGCTAATATATGCTACATCTCTACCTCTAGGTATGGAGAAAGACCCAGACCCTCCCACCCATCACCTACCCCTCTCTCCTTGTCCTTCCCCTCCCTTGCTCTCTGTTGCATTAATAGCAGAGAGGGCATTAAAGTAACTTTATCTCCTTTGTGCACACACACACACACACACAAACTCGACGGCAGGTAGTGTTGTGAGGCTTATTGCCGAGTGCGTAATGACTGCTGCTTTTTTGGATGAATGAATTCAGTGGGTGACAGGTATGTAATTCATGGCTTTGTAAAAAGCTCTGAGAGGAAGTGTATGAAATGTACTATATAAATGTCAATACACCGCACACTTTAAAGCCAGTGGGTTGAGTCATAGGGAGGGGAGATTTAAGGGGGAGAACATAAATAGCAGAAGAACAGCTGGTTTCTCTGGGTAATGATGACTGAAGATCTGAGTGGTGGCTGCTTAAACGTACCCACTCGGTAGAGGTACTTGCACAGCCCTGTGTACCATAGTGTCGGAGCATCTCGCAGCCTGGAGTGCATTTATCCTCCAAGCAGGGGAGGGTATTATATCACTGTGCAGGGAGGGTGCAGAGGCATTAGGGAGCTTGGGTGACACTCCTGGTGTCTATGCAGGAAGGAAAGCAGGGCTGGCAAGCTCAGGCAGAGAGGAAAAAGACTTGGGGCTGTTGGTTGACAAGCAGCTTACCATGACCTGGCAATGTGCTCTTGCACATGTCCCAGGCTGCATCCCCAGCAGCATGAGCATCAGGTTAAGGGAAGGAGGGGATTCTCCCCCTCTATTGTGCTCTGATGAGATTAGATACAAGGCAGAAGCTTGTGGCAGGGGTTGGAGCTGGATGAGCTTTAAGGTCCCTTCAACCCAAACCAGGCTGTGATTTATCCTGTGATTGACTCCATGGTACCACAATGGGGTGAACATGTGCTGGGGACAGCTGCCAGCAGTTAGGGGTTAAAGGCAGAGTGTGTGGGCCATCTCCCACAGCCCTTACCCAGGCAGACTGCAGCAGCTTATTGCTGCTATCAATCTCCATCATTAGTTCAAGTGGCAGAGGTCAATGTGTTGAATTGAAAGGCTTTCAGCATGCCAGTGACCCAAAGCAGGGAGGTGGGGGGGAAATGGTGCTAAATGATGGGATTTCTGGGGCTTCCTTCCATTTTTTTCTCTGTTTTTGATGACTAAAATTGCATAGAATCATAGAATAGTTAGGGTTGGAAAGGACCTTAAGATGATCAAACTGATTTTAAAAGCACCCTTAGCACAGCTGCAACAGCATTGTCATACCAAGACATCATGTCCCTGTCTCCATGCACTGTACCCACCTCTACTAAAGTGCCCACCAGCACCTTCATCTTGCCTGACATCTTCTGCACACAGCTCGGGTACCATTCCCCTAGGTAGGACCCATGCCAGTGCTGCTTCCTCCCATGCTCACTCCATGGCCCAGTGCCTTATTTACTGCTCTCACTCCTGCACTTAATACCAGTTGTATATTTCCTCAGTGCTTTTTTCCTATAGTGATCCTCATTTTAGCACCCAAGTGCCTCTCAAAGATTAAATTATCTCCCTACATCCCTGGCTGTGGAGCTGCAGGGAGAAATCCCAGCGTGGGACCCATCCAGGGAAAGGCTGAGCACCCTCTTCTTCCCCCGACTTTGAGATGCTGAGTAATGCAGGGAATGAGATTTGAAGAGGCACTGCATTTACTGCTATCTCTGCACTCATCCTTCTTGCCTGGGAATGAATACATGATTCTGGGGGACAAATGAGTGCAATCTTGTTTCATAAAACCTCTACTCTTCCCTATTCTTTTTGAAGCTTTATTCTGCCCTACTTCCACTTCCTTTTTCTAGTGTTTTTGCATTACTGTTGTCTTTCTTTCCCTCTGGTCTTCTTTTTTCCCCCCTACTTTGTCTTTATCTTCCTTTTCTTCTGCTGCCCTCCCAGCTTTTCATTACTGTCATCTTTTTTCCCAGCCACTGAACCCTTGATGTTGTTCTAATTGACAGACAGGGTTTAAAAGCACATTCGAAAGAGCCTGTCTTTTTAAATAGACTCCTGTCTCATCAAAAGATGTACAGCAACATTCCATTAGAGCACATCATTTGAAAATAGATTGGGCTTTTAGCAACTGCACTCGTATCTTTATAGTTAGGCTGCTCTGCTGGGATCATCCCTCCCCTTTGCCAGTCCCCATCAGCTCCCCTTTTGGGAAGGGTAAAAGATACATAAAGAGGAGATTAATGAATGTTTTGTTGTATTTGGGGTTTCTCCTCTCTGCGGCCCTCGGGTGCTTGTTCAGCCTCTTTGTTCCCTATAGTCACAGCATGGAAAGTTTGGGACTGGAAATGGGGATGCAAAATGCAATGTATACGTGCTGATGTCAATGAAGAGCAGCAAAACCATGGCTCTACTGCACTGTGTGGTCTGGTACATTGTGAACAGGGATTCAGCCATGGCTTTCCCAACCCATTTGGGCAGAACAGGATCTCAATACCCTGTGCAGTAAAGCAGATCAGAAACCAGCCATTGAGAGATGGCTCTGCCCCATGGGCATGTCCATGCGAGCTTTTAAACTACATCACTTGGATACCAACAACATGATAATTGCCAGCTCCAGCAAGGCAGCCTCAGGAGCAGCTAAAGACAGACCAAGGCACTGAAAAAAGCCCTGAAACATCTTTGCTCTTCAGCAATTGAAAGCCAAGGTGGCTGCAACTGCAGTGGCCACTGGCTTGTGTAGGGATGAAGAGACAAGTTTGCTCCCAGCTACTGGCAAATGCATTGAGCCTCTATTCAAAACCCTGCTGAGGGAAAGAGGAATGGCCCAGTTCTCACTTGCAGATCAGATGGATGCACAGGATATCTATCTGCTCTTTCTTCAATGCCCCAAAGACCTGCTTTCATACAGGCTGTCCCTCCTGCCACAAGTGTTTCACCCAGATGCGATAACAGAAAACATCATTTACCTTAGGGACTAAGCTCTCCTCTTCTTCCCAAGCTTAGGGAAGCAAAACCCATTCCTGCTCTAAATCCAGTATTGATCAGTAGCTGGGATTTACTCATACGCTCTTTCCACTCCCCGGCCCAAGTTATTCACTCTTGCTATGCCACTATTAAGTCCAAGACAGAGGTAACAGATACAGTTTTCAGGCCCTACAAAGCAAGTGTTCAATGCTCCCTTTTTGCTTCCCATGTTGCGGTTTCATGTGTAGTAGTGATAATCTCTGTCCCTTTGTTGGATCCTCACAATAAACAGCTCCTCAGATTGATTAAAACCTCTCTGCTTGGCTCGGGCTCTGCATCGATTTTTAGCTGCTGCTCCTTGCTTTGTGTACAGCACAGCAGAGAAATCAGAGATGGAAAAGACCTATTAGGTATCAATTGAAATAGCTGAATATCCCCCCCACACACACACCTCTCCTGGGGGCTGGCAGGAAATTATCCATTATAATGTATTTGAGGCAACTTTTCCCAATTCTTCCTCAAATGGCCCCAAAACCTTCCCCATGCAAGACCCAGCCATACGTAATTCCAGCGCTAGCACTAGCAGGGAAGCTGGCCTCCTGGTTCCTGGCCCATTGATCCTCTCCTCTCTGCTGGGTACAGAATGTCTCCCTGGAGCCCTCTAAATAAAGATGCTTCCTTGGGACTTTCTCCTCTCAAAGGAAGACACAAACAAGCCAGGCTTTGAAGTTAATGGGTGTTTCTCTTGCTCTCACACAGGATGCAGGCTCATATAAAGAGCATCCCCACCATCCCTTTCCTTTTGCACTGGTCTTTTGGGAGCCAGTTTCCCTGCAGAGGTGCATGGGTAGGTTCAGAGGGTCCACCCCTGGTGAAGATGGGACTGTTGACACCAATTCACCCTCCAAGCTCTGATTTCTCCAGAGCAATTCCTTTCCAATGCTGATTGCGGGTCCTTCCATTACCCAAGTAAGTGGGAGCTTGAACCCTTTTAAGCCACTGGCTTGAAGGTTGTTCTCCTATTTGCTGCCTTCCAGCCTGACCCTCAGCCACTTCAGCAGGATGGACCTCTCAGAGGAGCCAAGGGAAGCAAGGTGGATTATGCCTTTGTGCTGAACACATCATGCACACCCAAAGAGACCTCCCTGCAGCCTATTAACTTATGGGTGAATACTTCTAATCCTAATACAATAGGATAGGAGGAGTAACCCTACAGAAGTGAGCAATTCTCTGCTGGTTTAGCTCCCCAAAGCAGCCCACTGTTGTGCAAAGAGGACTGCATGGCTGGGAGCAGGAGATGCAGGTGAGGCATCCCCTTGCTGGCTGCACAATAAACCCCATCCTTTGGCTAGAAGGCAGGAAGAAGGGATAAAGCAGCTGGCAGACAACTTTTACACCTCCCTATTCCCTAAAGTGTGGAGCAGCTTTTGGCTTGGCTGAGAATATTTTCCATCTCCATTGCCAGTAATGTGCAGAACAATGGAAAATCATCCCTTGTTTTCTGCATCCCTTTTGAAAGAATAAAGAGTTTCTGTGGACACATTAAAAGGGCTGGATTGAGCCAGCGCAGATTCCACCCAAGCTCCCATTATCTCCTGTTTCCCACCAGCTGGCTCTAAGCCTACAGAGGCACTTAGCCAAGAGAAAACAGGCACTGGATATGTCCACATCAGGGGAGACAGGTATCTTCTGTTGTGAGATCTACATCCCTGACTGCCCACCATAGAGACCTACCAGCAGAAACTGTGGCTCCTGCACAGCCTGAACACAGTGGGATACAGGGATGAGGTGGGTACCAGGCTGGCTCTGGATGCGGATTCAGGAGGTGGCTTATGGAGAGGACCAGAGAGACTGGGGTGGATATGGGATAGGGAGGGGAAACAAGGTCAGCAGTATAATCAATTTGCACAAGGAGCAGCAGTTCCCTAGAGAGGGAAGGGGTTGGAGAGATAGCAAGGAAGCATCCTCCCAAGGCTATTTATTCATCTTATTTCCAGGCTAATACTCAGACCTTCATGCTTGCTGTGCCTGCTGCCTTTCTGAAGTCAGCTCTATTAAAATCAGCTCTTGCATGTAGTGAAATGGGAAAAATAGGGAGAAAGGAATGATATTCTGTGGGCACACTTAGTGTTCCACCAGCACCCGCTGCCTTCACTACTGCAGCCCCTGCCTCTCAAATCCTCCCCACTCATCTGCCCAAAGCCCTAAGCCCCACAGACAATTCCTTCACATGAAAACTACAGGTTGCAACAAAGGTGATAGACCTGGTAGAGCAGAACCAGCTCCGGGCATCTTAAAAGCCTCTTTGCAGGTGCTGAGAAGGGAGTTTTCAGTGTATTTAAGCTGGGGACAATAATGCTCCCCGTGCTGATGAGCTGCACACAAAAGCAACGTGGACCTAGGAAAAGTGTGGGTTCAGCAGAGACTTTGAAGTCCCAGCTATTTGCCAACAGGAGAGTAAAACCTTTCCTTGTCTCACAGTGCATGGGCTTACACTTGTGCTGCAAACCCATCTTGTTCAGACACAGGCAAGATTTCCTCAAGCCTTTCTTTCAGGCCATGTCTACATGGCTTAGATAGAGATTGGTACCTTGGTTACTGGTGATGGTTGCCACAAATAACCACACATTTTACAAGTATTCTTGTTTCAGAAACACCCACCCTGGTCCTCAGCAAATATTCCCACCTCTGGCTACACAAAGGGTTAATATGATGCTCAGCACAACAGGCAGCAATGAAATCACCAGTGAGACAATTGAGCTGATCACAGTATGCAGGGATGAAATGGGAGACTTTGGGGTAAGTCAGCCACTGACATAATGGGGTGGACACTTCTGGTAGGTGATGGGAGATATGAATCACTTCTATTCCCTGTTCTTTCTTCTCATCAGCCTCACACTATACCCATATGAGAGGAGTCAATACATGCCACTGCATCTGGGCAATAGGAGACCTGGTAGCCCTGTGTGACCCAAGGCACCCAACCATAACAAGCTTCTCTTCTGCTTTCCTATAGTGAAGGAGGCAGAGGGAGGCTGTAAACCGGGTTGGAATCTGCAGATGAAACACACTACCAGGTCAGAGCTGGCCTTTGTCAGATGATACATCAAGAATGATTGCAGAACATCAAAGGTTTTCCACTGTTTCACAGACATTCTTAGTTTTCATTTACCTCTTTTTCAGCATTTGTCCAAAATAACTCATTTCCACACAGTTTCTGCCCAAGGAATTTTCCAGCTTAAAGAGGCTTAATAAATAAATAAAAGAAGCTATTGATACCTCCTTGGTGCATTGGGAGAGCTGGAAGCTTTGAATTCACTGCACAGATTCCCTGTCCCAGAGACACCACAGTTACTGACAGCAGCAGGGCTGTCACCTTCACTGCGAGCCTCTGATGTTACCTCTCTCCTGTTGCAATCCAAGTTCCCTTAGCTTTATGTTTCCCTTCTGCCACCTTCTCAGGGCTCTGCTCTCCCCCCATCCTCATCCTTCTCCCTTTAACAGTCCTAGGGCCAAGACTAAGCCACACTCAACCCCAGATTGTGTATTTGAGCAGCTGAGCTATAAGATGTTCCCAGCAAAGGTTTGGACAGAGACTTGGCCAAGGCTCCCCCCAGGGCTGTGGGTTTGTATTGGACCACATCCTTCCCCCAACCCCTGCCAAAATCCAACATTTACCCTCCAGAACCATAGGGAATAAGAGCCTGGGTCTCAGACTAGTTTCAGTTTTGCACCTAAATCCACACCCAGGCCCCAATTCTCTCTATATCAATGGTAGTTGTCACCCTATGGTGGGCACCACACACATAAATCAGTGAGGCCCCTTCTTAGGATTGAAGGACATTAAAAAACCTTTATATCCAAGACCTTCAGATGGACCATGAGATATATAAAGTGAGACTTGTTCCAATAGATAATACAGACACAGCCTGCAGGAGATGATGTTGAATGGCTGTGATAATCAGCAGTAGGAACAGAGGAGGACTCCACTCCTAACTAAACCAAGTGCTACTTCAATGAAATTCAGTTCATGACAGTTTAGCTATAAAGACCTGTTGGAAGATCAAACTTTGCATATAATGCCCTCCTCTGACAGTAATGTATTTGCCATACAGTTAAAGCAAAAGGTTAAGGAAAAGCTCCAATTTTTAGGTAACTACACAAGCATAAACCCAATAATTTAGTGGGTTTGGACAGGGCATTTTTCCCTTTTCATTCAAGAAATTAAATTTGACAGGCGATTAGTCCATAATGTGGTACAATCACTGCTGGTATTTGAAGGCAAAACTGAAAACAGACCTAGATGTTTCACTTCGAAACGGCTGCTTCAGATGTGATGGGCAGGAGCTTGGGTTTGGCATCCGGAGCTAGGCAACTTGCAGAACAGGCTGAGCTCATGCCCACAGGCAAGATAGGCTGGGTGAGGCCAGCTGTGAATATACAGCAGTTACCAGCATGGGGCTGCTTTTACCTGCTGCAGAGTTCATTGCTGTTTCACTGGTCAGCGAACTCACAACAGATGACAAAGTCCAAGTCTCCCATCTTTATTGTTCTATCCCAAGCTGTGCTGCTGCCTTAAATGCTTCTTTTAACTGCACAGTCAGAGGAACTAGACCCTGGATTGTGGTTTATGTGTTCCCAAATGGTCCCATTACAAGTTTGAAGTCTGCATCTCAGCTCCTGTACCTATGAATTGGAAAGGGAAGTGATGAAGGTACCCAAGAAATTAGTTCAGACTCACTTCCCAGGTATCCTGCTGCTCTGCAGTATTGCTCCACTGGCTGTGAAATGACCTTGCTGCAATGCAGAACTGGCACCATAGGCTGCAGAGAGCCATCCCCAGTACATCCCCATCTCTTTTCTCATGGGCAAATGACTTCTGTGCTGTTTCTTGATGACTGTAATTCACAGAGAAACTCCCCAGCACCACATTGCTAACAGGGATTGAACATGGTGCTGATAAATGTTCCTCCATTGCAAAGACTGTTCACTGTGGGGGACAAAGAGACTCCAGAGCACCCAGCTCTCCCACTGCACCATGGGGATGTCCTTAAAGACATAAGCCATGGATATTCACCCTCAGACTAGGAATTCATGGTTCAGGTGTCAAATGAGTCTTCCCAGCTAAACCAAAGGTATAATCACAGATGCGGCTCAGCCAGCTTCCTGAAGCAGGAGTTGGCCTGGTGGGAAGAGCAGCCACTGCTCTCCCCTCAAAGGCTTTCTGTAAAGTTAAGGCCTTCTCTATTAAGCTCTTTTCAATGTAAAAGTCACCCCTCAGCAGCACCTCTGGTGCAGGTCAGGTTAGGGAAGCACCGACTGCCATCCAGCGCATGTGATGCCCTTCATCATATGGGTGAAAGCCTTGAACTTGGAGACAACTCATCAGTAAAAGTGCCCTTATCTCTTAAATGAGTGGAGCTCTTATCTTTAGACATTTGGGCCAAGGACAAGCTGGACTGGGTCTCCATTTATCAGAGCTTTCCCAGTTTTCCTGTCTTTTGACTGGAAGACACCCAGGAAGGGATGCAAGGACTGTGCTGGGACCAAATACAGGCAGGAGCAGCAGGGACTATTCTATTGCTGTCAGTTGAAGATGCTCCCTCCCTGCTCTGCTGTCTGTACAACAGGCTAAAAACAGCCTTCAGGCTCCAGTGCCCCCCTGTAGTGACTGTGCATGGCAATAATCTCCATCTATAGCATTAGCTCCTCACTGCATAGAAAAGAGCTCTTCATGCTTGGTATAAATTGTTAACTCAGTGACAATCGGGATGCAGCTACCAGCCTGGGATAAGGCAGGGTGTTCCCCCCTCACCAGCTTGCACTAGTAAACACTGATAACACTGTGGGCCTTTCTTCTCGTTCCTATTTTGACAAACCCTTTTTGTGTGCTCCTCAAAAGCCACTTCCGAGTTGTTAACTCATGTCAGGCGGTCAATACAAGAGTAGGAAAAGAGATAACCATACTGATGCTCACTGCAGAGGTAAACCCCCTCTGTCCCCTCATACCCAGCCTCCAGCTCATACCTGCAGCCTCCTTTGTGGCCTCCTCTTCAGCTGAAGGGCACAGAAGCAGGAAGAAGACCTTCAGGATGCAGACTTTGAAGTGCTCTTCACTGATCAGCTCCAAGAGGGATTGAAGCTCTGTCCTCATCACTCACAGTGGGATGAGACACTCAGAGCCTTGTTCGCCATAAGCTGGACCACACAAGCAGAAGTCCACCCCATGTAGCCAGAAGGATCTGTGTTTCTCCCAACAGGCTTTACAGCACCTATGAACAGAGAAGAGGATGGAGACAGGGCTTTGCTTGGCCACAGTTATAAACATCATCTCTAATGATCTATGTACCTCACCTGTGAGGGGGGAGGCTCCTCACAGGGGCAGGAGCTGATGCAGTTCACTTGTAGAGCCCAAGGTGGCCACCCAACATCTGAGTCCCCATCACTTCAAGGGGAAAGCATAAACTAAACCCATGTGCCAGCTGGATCTGTTCTAAGGTGCCCTTGTGGGGCCACTGGAGATGGATGCTCCTATCAGACAGATGGGAAGTGAGGGGCCAGTCTCATGAGCTCTTTAACTTTCACTGACTTCCCTCCACCAATCTCTTGGCTATTTTAATTCCCCTTTGAAGGCACTAAAGGGAAGGCTTTCAGCTCACTGGGCTCATCTGAAATACATCAGTGAAGCGACTGAAACTCCATGTCAGTATTCCCTGTGATTGCTGGTTCTGATCGCTATTTCCTGACTCCCATGGCCCTTGGGTTTCCTTCTTTTCAATAAATGAGCGTATTGGTTCTTCTTTGTGTGCTTGTTTCTCCTCTAGCTTGACAGACAGACAGATGGCTGGGACCATTTTGCTAGGCCAGAGCATTCTTGGCTGGGTTCCCCAGCTGAGTAATGTGGTGATGACTTAGTGATGTTTCCTCGCTGCTCCAATGCTAAGCAGGGAGGGGGAAGGAGAGGGATTTATGAAGGGGTAGAGGAAGGGGAAAGTCAGATAATGCCAAAGTTGGGGAAATATGGACAGCAAGGATGACTTTTGGCATGGCTTTTCCTTGAGTAACCTCAGCTGGGCTCAACGCAGCCTCGGGGAAGCTTTACAAGGCTTTAAAGAAGGTCTCAGCACACAAGCACATCCATGTGTTATTCCTTCTTCCTTTCTGCCATTAAAAACCAGGAGTGCAACAGCAGCTCAGAGACAGCATTTCAAAGCGGGATGAGGGTGGAGAGAAACTGCAAGGTAAACAGGACAGCTCCTATCTCCCCCCTACCTCCAGCCTGTGTGCAAGGGGAGATAACAGTGGCAGGAGAAAGCAGAGCCTGCCATGGAATTTAGCTCCTCTTTTTTCTCTTGTAGCAGGGAGAGAGGCAGGGACTGCATGTGCTTCTGAGGCGTCTCCGGCTGCTTTGAACCTTATCAACAGGGACTGTGCAATGCAGCTTCTCTTTCTCCCTCTCTTCCTCTAACTTTTGAAGCAAAACACTTACGTGCAAGGAATGTCGGAGCATCCGACAGCCAGGGAGATAGAGGAGAAAGCCAAGGCGTGGGGAGGAGGGGGCTGCTGCTTCCCCTCCTCCTCTTCTTCTACTTTCTTTCCCTGTTTTCTTTCTTTGATTAAAGAAAGGAGGAAAGAAGAGAACAGGGTAGAGATGTCTTTCCCACCCTTCCCTTAACAAGTCTCAAGAGCATGGCCTGTGTTGAGTCAAGCAAGTTGTTAAGGGAGGATGGCTGTCAGTGGGATCTCAAAGATGAAATTCTCTTTTCTTAGGAATAAAGGCAAGAGAAAAGGCCTCTTGTCATGGCTGCTCGCTGCTTATGAGATGTTTTGACTGTGCAAGACCTACAGGGAATCTGGGAATGTACTGGATCCGTTGATCTCCCATATTCACTTTGAAAGGGATCGATTGCCATGTACCTTCACAAGTAGATTCAGTCCATATATGCATCACTACTGCTTGTCAAGGTTTATACTCTATTAATATTCAGATAGGCTCCTTAATGTGGCAGCTAGGTGTAAAATAGGCAGGGGAGGAGAGGGTAGGGTGTGCAGAGGAACAGTAGGATGGCGGGCACATCAGGCCAGAAACAGGAGTTTAGAGTCAGAGCTGAGCTTTGCTGATGATCTGGTCCAGTACTTCTATTAGCAACAGGATTCTTGGTATCCAGCCCCACGCTTACATTGTGCCCTGGCAGGGGCTGAATGAGTTAGGCAGAGGTTCAAATCAAAATCCCAGACCTGGATTTGGAAGCAGCCTGGAGCCAGATCTGAGCTTTTGCAGATGGTTCCTCTATATATAATGAGGTCAATCAAAACATCTGATCTCAATACCCTTGAACTTCTGCAGGGGGGGAGCACGCATTTAAACCCAGGGATCATCTGGACTGTGCAGTGGTCTCTGCCAATTGCTTTTCTTTCCTGGCAGGCTCGATGTGTCCCAGCTGTACTGCTGACTCTCCTTTAGAAGATGCTTTAGGTAGAAACCTAAAGAAAAGGAGCCTTTCTGGACAGCCTTCTTTCCCTTCCGCGCTTTGTAGTTCATGGAAACGCATGTAGTTCACGCCTTACAGGGCAGGAATAAAAGGAGTGGATGACTTGTTAAGCATCTCTTATTTTAATGACAAAGAAGGGGTGAAGAAGCAGTGAAAGGGCTGCTCTCTTGAAGCCTTTCTTGTGAAATCAGGCGAGGGAAAATGCATCTGAGTTCAGCCAGGCTCAGGGTCACCAGAATTCCCAAACACCCGGTTTTGTTCCCATTTTAACCTCACGGTTCCTTCTGCTCGGGAATTGCTAACGATAATAGTAAGGAAAGTGTAAAAAGTCTCAGGGATAAACGAGGACTGTGCCTGTGTTACCAGGGTGAAGTTGCTGGCACCACTGGTCCTACAGCTCAGCTGCTACATGAAGGGACTGAGCATCCCATCTGGTTTATCAATCAGAGATACAGAATCTCCTTATTAGAGAGAACATCTAGAACAGATAAGACAAGGCAGGAGGAGTCTGGAAGATGACGGATATTGCTTCCACTAAAACAACACAACCCTGGCAGTTTACAACCCCCTCCATTGACACAGCAGAGAAGCAAACTCACATTGAAGATGAGGAGGGAGACACTGCTCATCAGCAGTTTAGTGGAGGAGATATGGACATGGCATGGGTGTCAAGGGCTTGAAGGTGGGTAGGAGAGGAGCTTTGGAGCAAGGGAATGGGGAGGTTGCTGTAGAGCCCCATCAGGCAGTGCTTGTTGAGGGTGTACAAAAGCAGGTGGCTTCTTTTTATCATGGGAAGGAGTGAGAAAAGTGATTTCAATCCATCAGTGGGTACCAGGCTCCCGTTGGGTCATCTGGAGTCTATTTATGGTGCTGTTTATATTGAATCACAGCTTTCAGTCAATCTGTGTCCCCAAATGCTGTTCACAGAGGAAAAAAAGGGAATTCAAGAGCAGAGGGTGTTTGGAGTGATGAAGGGAGAGGGCATGGACTGCGTGCTATGTGCTGCTGTGAGACAGCTAGAAACAGGGGGAGGCAGGAATCAGGGAGGGGAAGGACCCGACCACATGAATGTGTGTGGGAAGACCAGCTCCTGGGTGAAGATGGAGGGGAACAACACCAGCACAAGCCCCAGCCAGAAGCTCATCCCATTTCTCCATTCTCCTTTCTCTGCCTGCTGCACATCTCCGATTGCTGCTGTTCCATTCAGCTGTTCGGGCACTTGCATCTGGACTTGGCTTTCACTGCTCAATGATTTGCAGCAGCACAGATGGCTCCTGCTCAAATTGGTCCTAACTGGGCTGGTGCCTCACTCAGCTCTATCCCAGCACTCCCCATCCTGCACACACTGCTTAGAGGTGTGTGAATTCATTGCATCCAGAACACCCTTCTCAGAGCAGCAGCCATCAGGGAGCCAGAGCAATCTGATGCCCACGCTCTCTCCATCACTCCTGGAAGGAATAGTGCAGATTTCCCTGGGAGCTCACACCACTGTCTCCAGGGCCTGCCTCTGTCCAGCCATGGAATAAAGGAGGATAAAGTCTTCTTCCCATTGGGTCCAGGCATCCCATTTCTCTTCTTTCTTTGTCTTGCAGAAGGATTCTAGCAAAAACCAAAAAGGTCCAAGAGATAAATGGTAGAATCCCAGACTGGTTTGGGTTGGAAGGGACTTTAAAGATCATTCAGTTCCAGCCCCCTGCCATGATGGGGATGGGGAATAACAGGCTCGAGTAAAGGGAAATACAAGTGCTAGAAATGTCTTTCAAAGAGGGGAAAGGGAAGCAAGTCACCTACAGGTCAGTTTAGGATGGCATTTAGGAGGTGTCCCTGCCCATGGCAGGGGTTGGAACTGGATGAGATTTAAGGTCCTTCCAACCCAAACCAGTCTGGGATTCTATGATCATGTGAAATCCAGATGGGCTTGGGATCCCACACACCTTTGCAGGGAGCCTCCATGGAGCAGCTGGGCAATCACTGCAGTTCAGCATCACAGAACCATCACAGAATCACCTCCCTGTGTTCCCTCTGCATTTCCTTCCCCCAGCAAGCCAAGTGTAACCACAAATAACACTCGGGATCTTCTGACTGTTGCAAGGAGCGATCTGTGTGCAGAAGTCCCATCGGTGACAGATTTCCTTAGGAAGGGAAAGTACAAAGTCACCCCTGGAATGAATTGGCTCAACGTGAGGCATTGGAACACTAAATTAACCTGACACTGGGCTCTTCAGAACTGTGGATCTAGGGAAAGAATAAACAGGGTAAAATTCCTCTAGGACCAAGAGAGACCAAACATACCAGATCCAGCGTTATCCAGGACTCTATGTGTGACCCAGCTACTATTGACTATTAGCAGCCATGTGTGAAAACAGGTGTATTCACAAGTAATTCAGGGTTTGATCCCAGCGGATACCCTTGTGTTTGTGGTGAAAATCACTGTTTTCAATGAAAAAATATCCCTAGGACTGCATCAGGGAGAAGCAGTTCTTTGTCTGCAGGGTGCTGAAACGAGATACAGAAGCAAACACCAGGGACTCTGCTCGCTACACAAACAAGCTCCCCTTCCAACACCTTTGAAAGATGTGGGAGAAGTAACACATGGCAACACGACTCATATTAATGCTGCTTACAATGGTGCTGTTCATTGGGAAAATAAAGTGAACACATTAAAGGTTTATTTTGCTCTTTATATCAAACTACCTGTAGCTACTTGACTGCTCTGAGCAGCACCAGAGACAAAAGCCTTCTTTGTACAGTGCGAACAGTGAAGCATCTGCGGTAATCAGAAGGCAGCTCTGCTCTGGAGCCAGGCTGGGAGAGCTGGGCTGGTTCAGCCTGGAGAAGAGAAGGCTCCTTAAGGGGAGAC
>JANHGB010050069.1:0-13074 GCA_026283785.1 Coracopsis vasa | reverse complement strand
AGTAAAGTCTGGGCTGGTCAGCTTCAAGGCAGGAATTAATGCCATGAAAAGCTTGTTGCTTCCGGGCTGAGCTTGCTGAGGGTGGGGGGTGCCTCTCAGGGGGCTTAGCCCCAAGCCGCCTGCCTTTAAAGCGGGTGATAAATGTTGTCTGCGGAGCTGGACTTGTTTATCTTTGGGATTTACATTGCAGATACAGTGGCAGGACAGCCCTGTGTTTGCAGACACAGGGAAAGCTGAACTCCTGCCAGCCCAGACCGAGGAGGGGGCTGCTCCTGTGGTCTCGGGGTGCTGCTGATACCTGGGCTCAGCCTTCCCCTTTGACCTCCTTTGGGTGGCTCTTGGGAAGCCAGCACCTGGTGCCAACTCTTGTCCTCAGGTTGGATGGGGCTTGGAGCAACCTGGCCTTGTGGAAGGTGTCCCTGCCCACAGCAGCGGGCTGGAACTGGATGATTTTAAGGTCCCTCCAACCAAATCCAGTCTGATTCTTCTTCATGGATGTGATTTGCACCACACTATCCTCTCTCTGCTTCCATTCCCACAGAGTGTTGGCTCATCTCTTTGCTTGTTTTCTCATCTCAGGCCTGTCCAGGGCTTCAGTTCACAGGCAATTAGATGAAATTCAATGGAAGTGCTCTCACCTGCACAGATAAAGGTCACTCACTTATGTACCTCCAGGGTAGTGCTGAGGTTTACCAAGTGTTCACCCGGCAGCTTGTGTCTGTGGCCACTTCAGGGCCGTTGCCATCCATTGGAAAGCCCTTGTTTGCTGTCCCCTGATCCTGTTTTGGATCAGGTCCAAGGCAGGGCCATATAGTTGAGGGCTTTTCCCACATAATGGGCTGCTGGGGAAGACTTCTGTCTCTGCTGTGTGGTGCCTGGGCTCTTTTAATTAGGGACACATGGTTTATTATTTAGAAGAATATGCTTTCCCAGTCGTTTGTTAGGATCTGGTATATGAGAGTGCTGCAGCTTGTGAGCCTTAAATTAAGCTGTAGGAAGGACATCGAGCACCCCGTGAAGGGGGTGCTGCAGTACCCGAGCCTATTGTTCTCGTCCTGAATTGCAGGGAAGCTCTTTCCCCACGCCAGCTCTTTTACTTGTTAGCCAACTAATACACACGGCGGTTTGTTTCTGTCTCCATCTGTTCCAACTTCAGTTTATTCACGGCTCTGTAGGTATTGTACACTCTGCTGCCTGGTTTTTGTTGTTTTGGTTCTTTTTTTGATGGGAGAGCCTCCCCTTTTCATGGTTCACTTATTCATTTTGTAGGTCTCCAGCTTCCTAGTCAAGTTTTCTCTTTTGTTGTATTAATTGGCCTTAAGTCTATAGTCAGGTGCTGCACGCGTGCTTCCCGTGTACACCTTAACCATCTGCTGTGTTCCATCTCCATGGCGCCCAGGCCAAATTCCAGCTCTGGTAATGACATCCTGCCTCCCTGCATTTTCCTTGTGCTTTTAATTGGCTTTAGTTCACTTTCCCCCCACCCCATCCTAATGTGCCCCTCCACTCAACGGCAGGGAGAGGTGGTTTTGGGTGGTGAGGGGCTCCAAGACGTCCAGCAGCAAGCAGCTCTCCTGCCGTGAGGAGCAGCCACAGCCCAGCCTGATGACTGGAGAGCAAAACAAGGAAAACTTTGCACTGGAAACAGGACGCAGGTTTTCAGCACTGAGAGCAGTCGCACGACCTCAGGAGGCATGCAGGGAATTTTGCCTTTCCCTGAAGCCTTTTGCAGGAGAAAGTAGGTGGCTTTCTGAAATGGTGTCATCGTTTCCTGCCTGTCCTCCTGCCCAAGCAGATCAGCTGTAGTTCCTGCAGGGGGGCAGAGAACTCCTGATAATGTTTACCTCTGGCCTTAACACTCCTTGATACCTTCAGAGCAACACCTGATGTGTCCAAGTGATCTCAGAGTGTATTGAGGCTCCAGGAGTCTCTCTGGCGCTTTCGCCTGGCTTATGTGACACTTTAATAGTGCAGCAGTTGTTAGCTTTACAACCGGGTTTTGGGAGGATGAGGCCGGTGTCTGTGTTTGGGAATTGCCCTCTGCAGCATGCATTTTCCTGGGGCGGATGTTGGGTTCTTCCCGCTCTTTTTTTTCCATCTTTTGGTTTTAAATAAAGGGTTATTATTATTGTTGAAGAGATTCTCTCATGCACAAAACTCACTTAAAAGCATGGCCTGAACTTCTTACACACTTTGTCCGTTCCTTGCCAGCCTGGAAGCTTACTCTTTTCTCTGCTAATCCTGTTACTTCCAGTGACAGCCCCAGGCATGGGGGTGAGCCGCTCCAGTTGTCAAGCTGAGTCCTGTACCAATGACTATGGATGGATGGATGAATAGACGAATGGACGAATGGATGGATGGATGGATGGATGGATGTTCTCCTGCTATTAGTGCTTGCTGCTTACTATCTAATCTCAGTTTTATTGGAACAACTTGCGCAGTTTAATGTCAACAGTCAGACCTCTGCTATCTCAGTGTGGTTAGCTGCTTGTTTATATTGTTTTATGTGGGGCAACCTGTTGGGGGGTTTCCTCCACTGGCTATCACCAGGGTGGGATTTCAAGGCAGGGACCTGTCCCAGGGGCCCTATTGCTGCTTGTGGAGGGGTCTAGGCATTGGGCTTCCCAAAGGCATCTGCATGTCCTGCTTTTAAGCATTGCCAAACAACAGAAAAGGAGACCATGTCCTTCCTGAGGATGCTGGTCTAGAGCCCCAGGAAAGAGCTGTGCTCTTTGGGATCCCCTCTGAGTCTGCCTCCCCTCCTTCCCTTAGTTGCTCTGCAGGTAACTGTGTGAACTGTTGGAAGGTACTGAAATCATTGTTGTCCCCATCCTCCCCAATTCCAGCATGCTCTTCATGTGGATTAGAGGTTCCCTGGCACTTTCTGAGGCCATGGGGGTTGTGCTTTGGATGGCATTCCCCTCCATTTCCTTAGCATCGAGTTGAAGCCAGACTGTTTCCCCCACTGCAGAGTGGGATTAACCTGGACAGCAGGATCAGGTGCTCAACAGCAGGCTGGGACACAAGCCTCAGACTCTGACCAAGGCCACCATCAGACTCTTGCCAGCTCCATTATTAAGTGAATTTGTCCAAGCTCAATTTACTTCCTCTACCTTTCATACACTCCTGTGTGCAGATTACAGGATGCGCTGGGACTCTTGTGTATTTAAGTGCTGGTAAAACGTGTATAAAATGGAGTCTCCCCCATGCCTTTGCACTTGTTGGCATTGGCTACCCGGTCAGTAGCACTCTTACAGCTTCCACATCAGTCTGGATGCACAGCCCAGAGCTGTCAGTACCCACTGAGAAGGTGGGTGACTGCTGAGGATGGCAACAGCACCTGCCTTTTAATAAGCCTTTAATAGCAGGTAAAATCTTCCTGGTTGAGTGCAGGACCAGTGGTGGAGGCTGGGCTGCAGGCAGCTGCTCAAAAGTAGGGCAATGGTTGGCATTCCTTTTTGCCTCCGTAGGTGTCTGCAGGGCATCAAATCCCTGGTGGTGGTTTCAAGTGCTTTGGAAATGCCAAATGAAGGATTGGGATTATGCGGATATTCAAGGGAGGGTTGCCACATGGAGTTATGTCACCTCCTGGACTTAAATGAACCAGTGGAAGTCACATCAGGGCTTGTCCTTGAAGAAATCCTCTCTCCCTGTTCTGCACAGACCTTCCATTGAAGCAGCAGTAAGTTGCCCATGCTCCTGTCATCCTGGCACTGGAGGATAAAGTACTTGTGCCAATGTTTCTTCTAGCAAATCGGTCTTGAACACATAGGGAGAAAGACCAGTTCTTATCACTGAGCAGCTAGCAATAAAACCACCATCAGTGAACAACCCTGCAAGCCCCAACCCAACTAAGTCCTTGCAATATTATATACTATATGCCTTTTGAGCTTTAAGAGCTTTGTGAAGATAGTGGCCCCTTGGCAAGGTGTTAAGCATGCACATATGTGCATGTAGGAAAGTGTCTGTCCTGAAGCAGAGTCCAAATGCACAGGATAGGTGGCAAGGGGCAGGAAAGATGAATCCCATTTCCCTGACAGGGAGTAGGCTGACTACAGGATAGTTGGGTTTTTTTTAGCAGTATTTGGAAGCATGGAGATGTGGAGAAGAGGCTTCCCTAACAAGTTGCTTGCTGGGATGCTTCACAGCATGGCCTTTGGTGCATCTCTGAGTGATTAAATATCTACTTCAGAGTCAGAAACTTGGTTCTGAATTCCCAAGTCCTGGAAATCAAAGACTAAATGTTCAAGGCTATTTAATCACATGGTTTAACCATGGCAGTATCCTTCATTTGCTACAAGGCAAGACTTCTAGACCAGTAAAGTGTTGGGTCAGATTTGATTGTTTTAAATGTGTGGTTTGGTTTACCGGTGTAGTGGGTCAGTACTTTGCTTGTGTCTATCCCCCCTGTAGCTGATTTCCGTACCAACGGAGCAGTTCGTGAATGTTAATGGATTTATCACTGCTCTCGCTCCTGTGAGAAGTGGTTTTTCACATTATGCAAGTAGATGGTGTGGCATAAAAAAAGTAAGTTTTTAACTCAGAGTCAGAGAGGAAAGTGTTGGCATAGCCTTAGCATTGCCTGGGGTGGGCAGCATCCTGCCTCCCCCTTGGGGATGCTTACAGCAGGGAGCAGAGGTCCCCTGGTTAACAACTCAGTGCTCCCTTCTCTTGCCTCTTTCCTCATTCCCACAGATCAGATCAGGCCCCTGTGCCACAGCCTGTCATCTGATTTATGGGAGCCATAAACTGCAAAGCAGAAAGAAATAAAAATACTAAACACTTAGTTTTTTAAAAGGCCAACAACTCATTGAAGTCTCGGTGATAATTTGCTCATAAAGAAATATTATGCTTCAGATCATAATCCCAGGCTGCAGATGGAGGCTGAGATCTGGCCTGAGTCTGTCCCACTTAAGCTGTAAAAGGAAGGGAATGGGATAAAAAAACCTCAATGCATAGCATGTGGGGATTAGGCTTGGCTACTTTGCTGCCTATTCCCTCCGGTGCCTGGGAGGTCTTGTGGAGAAGTGCTGATCTTCTCCTGAAAAAACCCTTGTTCTTTGCTGAAAGGACAGTGGGTTCAGGGAGGGATGGGAGGCAAGAAGAGAGGGAAGGATAAAAATCCACGAGCAGCAGTCACAAACTGAGATTTATAGGCTGTGTGGAAGTGCCCAAATTGTTGAGTTGAGGGCTGTTCCTCTTGGACTAAGCAGGGGTTCTTGCCTACTTTAACTGTATTAATAATACTATTGTCAGTCTGACCAGGATAAACACTTGTTGGTGCTGCTTGTGCAGCAGCTGCCTTTAAGAACTGTTGCTGAACACTGTTTTTTTGGTCAATGCGGATGGGTGTCTCTGTTTCCAACAGTGAAAACCAGCCCCCAGCTACCACAGCACCTGTAAGAGCAATGAAGGAGTAGTTATGTGACCAGGTTAGGCTTTAAGTGGTGGTGGTGTTTGATTGCTACAGAGGTCTCCTGGCTGCCCCAGGCAGGTGCCTGCTCTAGGAGGATAAAATTCCCTTCTGGTTAAGCTTCCTGCTGCAAACACTGCCTGTGCCTATTTACCTCCTGGGCTTGCACTGCTGACTGGCACCTGAGGGCTAAAAGCAATGCATTTCCCCAAAGAAGATCAAGGATTTCATGGCTGGTTCCATGCAGCCGTATTTTCTCCTATCTGATCTTCTCCACTTTACCCTGTCAAAACCATATGTTAGTCCACTGCCATCTCAAATGAATCTTGATATGACACTCTAGGGTTGCAGAAGGGCAGGAAGGTTGTCAGCAATTTGATTTTATTTCCCTTTCCTTACGTCTGCTGGCAGTGAGGCTGCCAGCAGCTCTGCCTTGTGCCCTGAACAGCACAGAGCTTGGCTCCCTTTTTCAAGTCTCCTTCCTACAAGAAACTTCTCTTTCAAAGAGCACCTTACTTTCTCAGATGCACATCCTAAATGTGGTGATGTAGGGTCATTTATAAAGACATGGGAACTGGAGGGAAATTGTAATTTCTGTGTTTTTTTCCTTCTTTTTTGTGGTTTTTTTTTTCCTCTCCCACAACAATTGAAATGACCAGGTTTTGCAGGAAATCCTAACTTTGCTCTGGGACTCATAATATTCATTAAGTCCAACATTCCAGCTCTGTTTCAGGTGTAGCCTTAGCAGTGTTGAATTATCTCCTGCCCTCGGCCTGCTGGTCACACTGCCCCTGATGTTGCCCACTCTGCAGTTCGTGGTATTTGCAATGACAGTGTGCCACGAACTCATACACAGCTTGGCATGCCTGTAACTCCCAGGTCCTTTTCAGCCAGGAGACTACTCAGACAGTCTGTTCCCAGCCTGTACTGATGCCTGGGTATTATTCCTCCCCAGGGCAGAGCTTTACACTTCCCTTCCTGTGTGTGATGAGTTTGCTGTTGGCTCAAAACTTGAATTTCTCAGGGTTGTTTTGGATCCTCAGTTTGCTGAAAGTATGATCTTTTTCCCATGCTACATTTAAAAGGGTTTCATTGCTCCTTGAGAACTACTGAGTTCAGCCTTGTTCCATCTTGAAGGCTTGCTGGTGATCTCAGCAGACACACTTTAACGGCAACCAAAGGGGCAGGGTACTGCATTTCAACAAGGACTTTCTTAATTAAAATAAGAAGGCTTTAACAAAAAGAGATCCAAAGCTTAAGTAGCCTGGATGAAGACAGAATCTGAAGTATTTAACTCCTCCCACAAAGACACCACTTGGGCAATTCCCCAGTTGCTGGGGTGGTCCTGGGCACAGCAGCTCCTGTGCTTCTGGGCAAGAGATGCTCCTGCCCTTCTCATGCAAGAAGAAGAGTTTCAAATGCTTTTCATCAGCTTCAGAGGAGCAAGGGCATGAGTCTAGTTTAATTCTTCCTGGGGAAAAAAATAACTTTTACCTTGTAAATTAATCCAGCCAAGAGCGTTCCCTCCTCTACAGCCTTTTAAAGTAGAAACCTCTTTGGGAGAGAGTGCTTGTGCACTATTTCTCCCCTAGTTAGAACAGGCAGTTCATTATCTTGGAGAAATCAAAACTTTCAAAGCTTCTGGCTGCCCCCATCTTTCCCTTAATGTTTCCTGAAATGTTTAACAGCATCCTCTCTGCCTGTTTCCCAGAGACTGGGTTCCTCTTTGCGGTCAAGGTTTCTCTTTCCCTCCTCCTCAGTCACTGAGAAGCAAAGACCTTGTTAGAGTGTCTTTGTAGGCAAAACAAACCATTGTGATGGCCAAAATGCATCATTCTTCTGATAGTGGCTGCAAGGGTGGAACATTTTTCCTTTCTGCAATTTTATTTGCTTCTGCAAACATGAGGGAGAAGGGACGCTTTCTCCCACCAGTGTGTGGTGAAGTTTTAGTGATGCCTTTTACAGAAAGAACAGAAGGAAATCAGCTCTGAACTTCAATTCCCAGAGACCAGACCTTTGATTAAAAGGCTGCAGGTGATGTGTCCTTGCAGGTCTGGCAATAGACACCGGTACCATTTGAATAGCAATGAACGTCTCTCTTCTAATAGGGCAAAAATAGTGGCCCTGTGTGGGTCAGAGTAAGCTGTAGTTGCAGCTTGTGCCAGAAGTGGTTGATAAATCACTGGTCACTCCAATAAAATGCTCAAAAATGAGGAGCTCTTCCAGTAACTTTATTTGGAAGTAACTTTACCCTCCTGACCTTCAGGGAGTGCAGATACTTACAAAGAATAACACAAAGATATCGTTCATTATAAAGAATGTAAATAAAACCACTTTAATAGCAGAACTGTATGTTCTCTGGACATCCGCAGGCAAGCAAGAAAGCACGCTTGTGCATTGTCCTTTAAGCCAGTGAGGCTTGTCTCCTAGGTATCAGGTCCAATGCTGTTACCTATGCTGGTTTGGGCAGTAGTGGCAAAGTGAATGAAACTTGTTTGGCTCTCTTGCTTGTGAGCCTGCAGGGAAGCTGTGTGCAGCAGGGGATGCTTGGATGGTCTGCTGGTAGAGAGGCAGTTATAATTGCTGTGTAACCCCTTCTCACTGGGTAACTTGATCGCTGCAGCAGGCATATGGCCTGGGTTAGGCACTGATTGTAGTGCTGATCTCAGGCCAGCCAGGATTCAAAGCATGCCACCTGCTCAGGGACTCCTTTGCTTTGATTTTCTTTCTGCTGTTGTCCTGCCCAGTGATACCTTTGAAAGACTGCATTCACAGCTTCATCCATCAGTGCTTCACTGCCAGGTTTGATCAGTAATGGCTCTCGCCTTCCTCCCTGCTTTAGTTCTTAAGAACCTCCATTCCTCTGTGCCTTTCTTGCAGCTCCTCTGTGTGTACCCTTGCTGCCTTCAGTGGGGTAGGTTTTCTGCCCACCAGTGGGGTAACCATGCTCCAGGTCTGCCAGGGCCGCTTTCCCTTCCTCTGCCTCTGAAGGAATGGCTCCTGGGGAACAGCGGTCACCACAGCAGTCAGCAGACAGAGTCATCCCTGGGATCTCTAGGTTTCTTTTGGAAGTGACCTGGCTTGTGTGAGCTTAGTGGCCTGACAAGAGAACAGCTGGAGGAACTGGAGCAGTTCCCTTGCATACAACTCCTGCTCCTGGGAGAAGCAGGCCTCCTGCTCCAATCTGATGCAGAGGTGCAATGCTGACTCCATTACCCATTCCCACTTCTTCAGTGGTGAACATAGTCTATTGAACACTTCTTTAAATTAGGGCACTGGAGGCATAATTTAGATTAGGCTTAAGTTCCAGCTGCAGGGGAGACACTTAAAGCATACAGCACGTGTGCTGACAGACCCACTCATCTCACCAGAAAGTGAATAAATCTGTCTCCTTGGTGGAGAATTTCCTCCTAAACCCAGGGACCCTTTCAGGCTTCACTGGGGTGCAAAGCTGTTTTGTTGTGAGAGGATGAGGGAGCCATGGCCTGATGGAGATGGGTGCAGTGGCTGAGCAGGGTTGGCTCCTCAGGCACCGGCTGGTGAGTGAACACCGTCTCACGACCCACATGCCCAGTGGTGCAGTGGAGGTCTGTGGGCAGATGGGGCAGGGAATGCTTTCTCTAGACCTCTCTTTTATTCCTAGGAAACCTGCAATATGTGCTTTTCAAGTCCGCTGTTCCAGAAGAGCAGCTGAACATGTGCTGAACTTTGATCGTGGGAGTGCTGGTGTTAATAAGTTACAAACTGACCCCAGCGCTCGGCTGGAGCTGAAGGCAGTCTGGGGGAAGTTCCCTGCTTTGCAGTAAGAGGCACCTTGTTACACCCTATCTCTTTCCCATCAGCTTCATTAACTCAGGCAGCCTCTCCAGCTTGGATGCCAAAATGGCTAACACAAATGAACTAATGTAGTCACGTTAGTTCAGCTCTGGGCTGATGCAGCTTGCCTTCCAGCTGCTGAAATCTGACTGCGCAGGAACACTGGCTCAGTGCAGGAGGAGCAGATATGCCATGTCCCCATTTGCCTAGGAGTTGTCAGGGAAGGGGCATGGAGGAGAGAGGCCAGGAGCTCTGCCACCAACCTGATGCCCAGCCCCAGTCCTTCCCTTTTCTCTGACTTTTTAGTCCAAGATGAAGGCTTTTTGGTTTATTTACCCTCACAAAATCTCCTCTTAGCTGGCAGCTTTGGGAACAACTCCCTTGCTTCTGCAACTGAGGTGTCAATGGGAATCTCCTATCCACTGAGCTCAGTATGATTCCTGCTTATAAAACACAAGTGTAATTTATGAGAGCTGAAGCTTCACTGTGAAGTGCAAAACTCAAAGAAAATGATGCTGTTTAGATATCGTGCCTTTTACTTCCCCCTCCTTTTTTAAGTAGGAATTTTACAGTTTTCTGCAGCAAAAGTTTATTTCTGAACAAAGCTTGTTTGGAGACTTCCTTGTTGATGGCCATAAGAGGGTTTTTTTCAGCAACTATGCAGAATTTATTTTAAATACACCCAATATAATAAGAAATAAGAAGAGAAACTGAAGTTTGGATAGAGCCTGCCTCTTCAATGTACCAGAAAGTGTCAGAAACTTTTTCCAGCACAAAATGGAGAAATAGGCTCTTTAGTTTTATGTATACAGCTGCCTCCTTACTGTCCCTGTCCTTTATAATAGACCCCCTTCAGGCTCCATCAGCAGCCTCCGTACAGTAAGTCTCCTGGTGCTCATTCCCGAACCCTGTTGTTCTCTGCACCTGGCAGTGGAGCAGGCACATGCTGGTGTGCCTTTGTGGTCCCAGATGCCACCCCTCAAGAGCAAGCTTTTCCCCTGGGTTTGGACCTTATATGTCTTTGCTTAAGTCCTGTTGGCTATATTGTCCAAATGTGACCCACGCTGTGGTTGTTTCTGTGTGTGACTAAGACTGCTTGTGGGAGCAGTGCCAGTGGGGAGCTGCCAGGCAGCAGACAGCTGAGGGTGGCCAGGGCAGCGACTACATGAGCTCATGTGCTGTGTTCGGATGAGTGGTACCTCTCTGTGGGTTGCTCACCAGAGCTGGCCCACATGCTGCGTCTGCTGTGGGAAGTGACACCAGTCCCTTGAGTCCCCTGCAGTCCTTTGAGCAGTGGCACAAGCACTGTGGGGTCACCCTGCCTCCTTCAGCTGCAGGAGCTGGCTTTCCCCTTCTCTGCATTCTGGTCCCTGCAATGCCAGTGTGCCATGACAGTGGGGGGAGAGCTGAGCAGTGTGCTGCAGCTGGGGACTGACCCCTTGGGAGGGGCTTGGCAATTATGGCTCTGCCCTGAGACAAGGGAATCTGGGTCCTGCCACCAGCTCTGCAGGACCTGGGGGGGTATAATGCTGCAGCCGCAGATGTGGCTGACACAAGGGGGGCCACGGCCGCCGCTTGACAAAGCAGCGGAGGTTTGGTAGAGGCATCTGTGCTACTCTTGGAGCTGGGAGGGATGTGGGGGCATGGTGGGTGCTCAGTGTACACCGAAGCCCGTGCTGCCAGGTCTGCTCCCTAATGCAGCCTAGCAGGGCTTGCTGACCCTGTATCAGCAGTGTGGGGAGGGGACAGCCCTCCTGCTCCCCTCCAGAGCTCTTCCCAGACCATTCCCACCTCCCAAAGGTGTTTAAGGGCCAAATCCCTGGAGGGAGTAGAAGTCGTGCAGAAAAATAGCCCCCCTGGGTCCATCCATCTGCGTTGCTCTGCAGCCCCCTGCTCCCTACCTGCCCTGTGGGGCAGAAGGAGCGTGGGCCTGAGTGCCAGACGGGCACGTACGGCAGGATGAGGGTAGGAGGCTTTCTGCAGTCGAAGGCTTCCTTCAACAAAGCCGTTTCTGTCCTGCTCCCAATATTTCTGCCTGTGCGGCTGGGGACCCGGGGGGGTGGTGGAGCACAAAGGACCCCAGACAATAGGGCGAGTGGGAGCATTCCTCACACCCATGGCGGCCAGCGAATGAGCTTTGTCTCCAGCCGCTGCCTCCCTCCGTTTCGGGGGCAGTCGCTGCCGTCCATCCTCCCCTGCTCCTTTGTTCCCGCTCTGCCTGCCAGGGGTGAGACAGGCAGGTGAGCGGCGCTCGAGGCAGGGGGCTGGCGGCGTGCTGCGGCGGGTGCATATTAATAGATTTCTGCAGCCTGTCGCTGGGTGTTTGACTTGATTCATGAGGATCCTCCTCCGTCCTGGGGACGATGGATGCGGACGGGAGGGAGAGCAGGGAGAGAGCTATTGTCTGCCCGGCCTGGGGCCTTGCCGGTGGCTGCGCCGGCGGCTGCCACCGCCGCCCGGAGCCAACAAAAGCACTTTGCACCTTTGCCCCGACGTCCTTCCTATCTGTCTATCCGGGGCGATGCGAGGTGGGACCGGCTGATATGTCCCTGTGGCATGAAGCTGCACAGGGGTGAGGGCAGGCAGGCAGCTGCCCAAACACTGCCTCGAAGAGCAATTGCGCTCCAGTCGCAATGGGCTGCGCCCAAGCAGAGCTGTTCATGCAAGTGAAAAGACTTCCATTCAATGCCTTAGTGGCATCAGAAATCAAACACGGAAAAGCCTTCTGATCCCCTTTTTTTTTTTTTTTTCCTAATGGCATCTGTAGATTTTGCACTAGGTTTTATGATGGGCTATAATTTTGAATAAAATAAAATACACAGCTGGTGGACTGATACTAGCCAGGCAGCAGTGAGGTTCTGCCTGGAAAAGGCCGATTCAGGTACAGCATTTGATAATGCTCATATAGAAAGGGTGGGTATGGTACTACCAGGAAAGGAAAACAAACAGGATGGAGCGCACTCCATCATGCTGACAAAGACCCGGATCGTACATGCTGGGGTGCAAATAGGATTGTTTGCATATTCAGCCGACTCTATCTTCCCTTTTCCCTGTCCTCGAGCATCAGTGGTGGCTGAGCTCCTTGGGGAGCTGTTTGAGTCAGGGGGACAAATGTGTATGGGGGAGGGAGGCAAAGGAGCACGTGGAGGAGGGATGATTGCAGAGAGGGTGCTGCTGTCAGGGGCTACAATAGAAAGGAGCTAGCTGGTGGGATAAAGCTCCAGGGTAGGGTTTATCAGACTGAATGTAGGAAGCTACAGATGAGCTTGTCTGACAGCTTTCCTTTTATATCCCTGACATGCAGCTCATCCTGTCCTGAACTAGACATCGAACAACACATCTAAATCATGCTTCAGAGCAAAGGTCGCAGGTTTTATTTTATTTTTTCTTTTTTCTCTCATCTGTCAAGGAATAAAGCTAAACTGAGGGGGAAAGGAGCATTTATTCCCAGTGGGTAAAGAGAGGAAGGCTGAAATGAAGGATTTTCCTCAGCGATAGCACTTCTCAGGCAGCAAACCCCACCTTGGATTTTCCAGTGAACCTATTGGGACTACAAACCAAACAAATCAAGAAATGTCAAGGTGTATTAACTTGCTGCCTTGCACTGGTACACGTCAGTGGCATACAAGGATGAACCCTGATGCTGTGTCCTGGGACACGGCATGGCTGTGAGCCTGGCTGGGGTGAGGTGACTGACCTGGCTCCCAACTCCTGCTCTTTGGCTGTCTCAGTGTGGAAAGAGGCTGCTGCAGGGAAACCTGGGTTGGTTACAGCAGCGGTTGGGGGCTGTCCCAGCCCTTTGCAATGTCTGCTCTCAGTGAGGCAGAAAATTGGCTGTAAAGAGG
>JANHGB010050068.1:48807-62619 GCA_026283785.1 Coracopsis vasa | reverse complement strand
CACAGCATGGCACAAAACTGAAGGTGGAATTGGGGTTTGAGTTTATAGAAGGGCTATTCCCTGAAGACACAGAGAAGGAAGCCAAGACCCATGGCCTCTCACCTTCAGGGGTTGGGGACACTGGGAGAAAGGCCCTGCCCTGAACATGTAAGTAAGGGTAGTATGTGGGCAAATCTGCTGTTAGTTTCTTTCCATGCAAATTTTCCAAGTTTGAGGTGTGGTTCTGGCTTCTTCCATAATTGATGGAAAACTCCCAGAAGAAATGCATAGGGCACAACATCTTCCTGGAGTAGCTGGCACAGCTCTAGCTGTGGTGCACATGCCATAGCCAGAGCTGTAAGCTCCAGCATCAGAGTAGGACAACACTGTGTTTCTACCTAGGGAGAAGCTGAGGGGCCAGCATTGCTGCAAGCGCGCTTGTGAAAATCTGGTGAGGGTTGCCAAGAAGACAGTTTTGAAGATTTTTTAAAATCCCTACAACCACTAAACCACCAAAACCCTTTAAAAACCAATGCTTGTAACAGGACCCCTTTCAGATAATTTCTTACAGCTTTGATGCCCAACACCTTTTGCAGCAGGACCAGCCATTCCTCTGAAATGGTGCTTCTCATTTCAAGAACCATTTCCTACCTTTATAATACAAAACTGGCAGGATCATTCCTCAGGTGGATTTATGGAGGAATCCGTTTTTCCAGTCATGTGACCACAAAGTGCTTCTCTCAAGAATTACCATAAAATAAACCATAAAGAAACCCCTTCATTTGTACCTCCCTGTTACCATATTTTCCTTCCCTGTAAGATTCCCAGTCAGAAGAGATATTTAATGATCAAACATCCTAACTGGCACTGTTTATTCCTAAAAGAAAAGCACAACAATAAAACAAAAAGTACTTCAGTTAAATGATAATAGACCAGGTGCCACATTTTGCAAGTTAGTAATCTGTGGATATCAGAGGATTATTAAAAAGAACTAGATACCTTGTCTGTTCTTACTGTCACATAGAAGACAGTACCTGGTGTCAGTTTTCCAGTTGGAATTATACCACTAACATAAAAAAAATGGTCCTCCACGCTGAAAAAGGCACTTGGCTGCTGCCTACTGGTCTACCTGAAGCTCCAATTCCAAATGGTTTGCAGCCTGGAAATGAAAATATCAGACATGTATCATGAAAATATCATGTGTATATATCTATCATGGTACAGGATCTATCATTATAGTCTTTGTATCATATATCATATATATAATATGAGTAAGGTCAGCAGTGAACCTGACAGCTTACATTTATCTGTAAGCAGAGGAAAAGAAAAAGAATAATTATTGAGTAGCTTTTATTTTTCTCAACTTCTGAAGCATTCAGATTGACAACAGGCCCATGGAACAACTGATGCTCTTTTGCCAGCTGCCTTCAATAACTGGTGTTATTGAAGTTACAAATTGTGCTTTATATTGAAATTGTGTTTTATTGACAGCATGTACGGATAAACAGTTCACCACCAGGTGGCAGATATTCCAACTTCAACAATTTCAAATGCTGAGCAGACCCAAACGGCAGCAGTGATTTAAAAAATCCCCCTTACCTGTCACCTGTCACCCACACATTTTAGAAAAGCAAACTTTTTCTTTTTTTTATTTTTTAGAAAAGACATTCCTCTTCCAGTTTGAGCAAGTCCAAGGACGTACGGGATGGATGCTACCATGCCCCAGGATACAGCCTATTGATAGTTTAAGAGGTACAGTGTTATACAGGAAGTTTTAATCCTCAGATAAATTCTTGTTGATTAAGAAAAAAATAATGCCTTTTTGTTCCACTAGGGACCTTCCTAGAGAGAGTACGTATCTAATCCAACACTTGCTCATTTACACCTGTACTGTTCTGTAGGCTAAACCCTACATGGGACAAGTAATTTCTTACCAGTTCAACCATGTTGGTTGAGGATAATGAAATTGGTCCACCAGAGCATTCATGGATAAAACAAAAGGAAGGAAATGAAAATACTGCCACGGAATTTCGAGAGTGCTTAATTTACTCTAATAAAGCTACTAAATCCTTCCTGTAAGAGAGAAAAGCATCATAAGCAATTTCCACATGATGGGGTTTCTTTGTAAGCTGTTCATTTAAGCTCAGTACCACAATTTTGTGTGTTTGTGTAATGTGTTATTGCAAATGCTGCAAGGCAGGAACCATTTTTTTCCTGTACTTGTAGAGGGTTTACCATGCTGGTACGGACAAAGCACTTAATCAAGTAACAGAAGGTCATTATCACAGTAAGTCAAGGTGCTTTACAGGCAGTTTAATAAGCTTTGAGAAGCAAGTATTTAGTGGGAACAAAGTGGGAGCTGGGAGACAACCATGAAGTGAACGGATTCTTAATAAGTGTATTAACTTTCAATAGTCCTAACATTTCATAGGCCCTATGATATGAAATGGACTTTGGATATGTAACCTGAGATTTGATTTTACTCCTTCATTCACTATCCATTTGAAAATCCTGATTACTGACAGATCAACAGAAGACCTGTTCTTATAAATCCAATGTCTTTTCATGACTTTCGTAATCTTTGTCATTACAATATTTTGCATTTTTCCCCACTAATACTTGCCATCAAAAAGTAAGAAAACAACTACTTTTCTAGGTTATCTTATCTTCTACATGGGCTCACATCACTTGGGAGCTGCTTAAGACAGGACCTATTCAAGTTATAATTTGCTCTGTTTTATACGTTTTATTGGTACTTGCTTCACTGTGCAACTGCAAAATATATGCAATAAAATTTCTTTATATTTTACAGAACTCTTCCTCAGTATGCTTTTGAAAATTAAAACACAGAACTTGTCACTGGACTATAATATTACACAAAGTGTGTACAATGGACACACTTCAATCTCAGCTGATTATCTGATCTCTGTTACTCTGTTCCCATTTCATTTAACATGTGGCTCAGGTCTCTTGGATATACTGAGAATGAAGTTTCATAAACTATATATTCTGGACAACTCAACTACTATATGGCTCATGGTATCACAGCAATTTAAAAAATGTTATTTTAAAGATTTGCAAAATACCCACATTGCGTTTGTTCAAATATATTTGCTGTATAATTTCACAAATTATCAGACCATCAAAATATACGTTTTGAACATAAAACCAACACAATTAAAGAAACAAACCACTGCAATTTAATAGCAACAATCTCACTTTACAAGATTATAATGATGGAAAATGCAAAGGAATCTGAAAAAGAATGCAATTAAAAATGACCCATTTAAGACAACAGAGAGTTCAAAATTAAATAGCACGATAATTCTAGTACGTGGAAATTCTAACCAGAACGTTTACTTGATGCAGCATTCTGATTAAAGTGACACTGTGTTACCAGCACTTACTGACATCTGACAAATACTGTTCCTTTAAAGCAGTATTTTTCTGTTCAGTGACCTTGCACAGACAGGCCCCAAAGACAGCTCACATGTGGTGAGTAGCAAAATTCCTAAATAGAAGAGGAACGACCTGGAACACATGATGAGTAAACCATAACTTCCTGCCAATATGGTGACTTCAATATTCAGTGCACTCCACAAATATTATTTTAGATTTCTTTTACAACATACACCACTTCCAAACTTAAATCAAAGCAAAACAGAGGTGAAGTGACTTTGGGGATGGAGAGGAGCACTGGCCTGGCAACTAGGAAATCAGGATTTGGTTGCTGGTTCAAGCTCAGTTTCCCAGTTAAGACATTCAGTAAGACAGAAATTACAACACTGGCCTCCTAAGAAAACCTTGAAATCTATTGAAAAAACCCCCGATGAATCCAAGTCAGGGCTTATTATTAAAAATTAAATAGGAACTATATAATACTTTCTCTAATCACTTTGGAGACAATGTAATAATTAACTTTATTAAGCATGACTGCTGCTAATGCTGCATAAAAATAATTAAACAAACATGATAAACTGAATGTATACGAAGGATTCCACAACAGTGAATGTCAAACTTTCCCTTCTTTGAACCCAATTCATGAAGAAGTGAGAAGTGTGCGATGAGCACCCACAGAAATCTCAGAAAGAAAACTGGTCCTACAGGAAGTGTGACTCCATAGCAAATTTTAGTGATACTAGGATTTCATTTCCAAGGTCTTCTATGATAATTAAGTAAATAGTTATGTATTTATCAAGACAAGGAGGATGCTTTTCTGAAAAGTGGTCTTAATTTCAGTATTGACTGAAGTTCATGAGAACTGCATAAGAAAGTATGTAAGTCACACAAGCATAGATACGCACAGCAAAGTGAAACCAAAGTATTTTTCTCATTAAATAACATAAAACAATGCGATGACCATCAACAGAGGAAAAAATCCACAAAGGTATTTTTTGCAGTTTATTTTCAATTATAATTTTTGGATAACCAAGCAGCTCTGTATGGAGAAAGCACAGAAGAGTCATTCTGGCACTTTTGGATAGTACATTATTATTTGTTTTTTCTTTCCCAAAATTTTTCTAGACACATTCAGTCCACTTGCTTGGTCTATAGTCCATTTTATATGAGCATGATTAGCTCATATGATTCCAGAGGAAACTAACAATATATACAGTCAATGAAACTATCTTCTTGGCTACTCTGGGCCCTTTAAAATGACTTCTAAGTCTATCCTGGCTAAACAGAATCCACAATATGCATGATAGCTACAGAATACACTGTATTGAAATGAGAAATGCTCAGCACAAAATGGGACTCTTGGCATGCAACTTAAAATAAAAGGTAGAAGTTCATAAATTTATAAAATCTCAAATGGGGTCAATTAAAAGGAGTTAGCAAAAGAAGGGACTGTTCATTGTTACTGTAAAAAAGGCACTTTGAGTAAATGGGACCAGAATTGGAGGAATCTTAGTCGACACAAAGTTCAGTTTGGTTTCATAAAAAGGCTTCAATGCTAAGGGATGCTACTCAAGTTTCCTGCAGTTTTACATTAAAATAAATTGCTGAGTAGTTTATAATAAAGGACATAAAATGTTTACAACCAACTTGTAAAATTAAGAAAAGCATAGTATAAGCAAAATATTACTAAAAGCAGCAATGCATAGCCTTTCATTGAGATAATGCACAATTTTGGACACCATGTGTCAAATTTTTGTTTTTAAGATACTTTCAGTAGCATTATCAACATAAAATTGGCCTACAAAACAAAAGCTTTACCAGCTCCCATTCATAAGGAGATTGAGGTCATAAACCAACCAAAACAACTTGTCAGTATTTTCAACATCCTGGATGACCAATATCAAGTATATGGAATAATAATCACACTCTTTGTTCAGCTATCTCACTGGAGGCAGCTGTTAAATCAGAGGAATGATTTTAATTCTTTTCTAACATTTACACAGTAATGCATTTAAGTTCTTTCAAATGTTGCTCACCACAGTTTGTTTTTCTCTTTTCTCTCCACAACAAAACAAAGAACAAGAAAGGAAAAACAAATCAAGCACTTCCACAGAAAGAATATTTGGCAATTTTATACTCCACTGAATGGTGGATTTTCACAATAGCTCACTTCAGATTAAAAGTCATTAGTGGTCGTTCCTCTCGCTTCTGCCAAGGACTCTTCTTATCTTCACCTTGGTCATCTTCCTCATCCTCCTCATCCTCCTCCTCATCTTGAACTGATGCTCCATGTTCAGGACTAGTTAATGGCTCTGGTTTGGTATCCACAGTTCTCGTTTCCTCCTGCAGGCTGGGCAGCTGCACACCACTTCTCTTACTCGTGCCTTCTAGTAGGCATCGTAGAGCATTGTCCTCAGGGCTACAAACCGCTGTTCCACACTCACTGCCACTTTGGTCCATATCATCCAAGTACACAAGCTGTGTGTAAGCTGTGCTATCTGAAACCTTCCGCTCTCTCTGCTGGTGCTCTTGCACTGGTGGGTGACTCTGTGGCACGGACAGATGATCTCCTCTTCCCTTTCGGGCAGATTTTGGTTCATTCATGTCAACGCCAGAGTCCAAACTGGCATCGTTACTCCCATTCCTACCAGCTCTTTGGAGATCAATGTATGAATGTCTAACGTGAGCATTTGAACGTCCATCTAGAGAAACAAACCATGCTCGAGGATGAGGCAATGGCTTTCCACCTCCTAATTCCATCAAAGCCTTTTCTGTAAGAAGCTGCACTTCGCTATTCATTTGAGCCAGGGATGCGTCGTTGAGTGAGGCAGGAATGGAAATAGATTCAGACATGGAAGCATTTTGTTGACTCCACTCAGCTGCACCTGCATCTTGCAAATGTTGCTGAGATATTGCTTGGGATGCTAACTGCTGGGGTTGCAGCTGTTGTGGGGGGTGTGGAAAAAGCCGTGCATGAGGGTTAGGAAGCTCAGCCTGAAGTCTTTCTATATCAATCTGCTGGTCAGCTGGGACAACTAGTGGCTGGCTAACAAAAGGATGTTCTCCTGGCAATTTCATGTAATGACCTGGGATGACCAGTGCAGGCAAAACTTTTCTGTAAACACTGTCATTGACTTGGTCAACAGAATTGCAGCAGATTAACTGACCTGGTCGAGGGAAAGATGTAGGTCTTTCAAGGTGATCAACTGAACGAGACATCATACAATCAGTAGGTCTGCAGTCCAGCAGCTCTTTTTCAGGGGCTGAAGGTGTGGGGTATATTTGTTCCTGAATATTGTATTTACTTCCAGTAGCAATATGATTCATAGATACTTGAATTTCTCTCTCTTGCTTTTCAAATAAAGGCTGAGACAGCATAGCATTGTAACTCCTCCTATACTCATCTTTGATAGGGGACTCATAGCCTTCAGCTGTTTCTGTAGATTTTCTTGTCTTTAAAGGAAAACTATCTGCTGACTTGTGGTAGTCTTTCCTTAGAGACCCACTGGGAGTTAGGTCATCCAAGGAAATTCTGCTCTTGTCTTTCTCCTTCTCAGAGAGCAGTTCCTCTCGGGAGCTAAACTCCTGGGAAGTGCTGAATGAGTGTTTGAGCATAGGCGTATGCATATCTGCTTCTCCACTAGGTGATGCCATCTCCATGTGGACAGCACTGATTAATTCCTTTGCACCTGAGTTTTCAGTGTGTCCATTGCTAGCAACGGACAATCCACCAGGAAATTCTGACTCGCGACGTGAAAAGATTAAATTTATATGGGACATTGAGGTTGCTTGATCCTTTTTAGAAGTGTCCAGTGCTGTCGAAAGCTGCAGTTTCTTATGATGCTGACGTGGTCTTAAACATTTTCTTCTATAAAAGCCAGTAAAAAAAGAAGTTACACATTTATGACTGTTTTACACAGAAACAAGAGCAGCAAGTGTGTTTTAATGGGAGATTTTTAAGCAGTGATTAGTATTAGGGGAATTGCGCTTTTATTACATAACCTAACAATTAAAAGCTTATTCCAGCAGCGAAGATAAAATTAAAGAATAACTAATGTCAATTGGGAAATATCTCAAGCATCAATTACAAATTGGAGCAAATGTCTGGAGGAGGCAAATACCAAATCACTCATTAATATACACTTGCTGATAAAAGTTTAACATTCATTTTAATGTAAGACCAACAGAAAGATCACTTGCAAATATGTGAGGTGTCCCTGCCTATGGCAGGGGGTTTGGAACTAGATGATCTTAAGATCCTTTCCAACCCTAACTATTCCATGATTCTATGAAATATATAACAGGTACAATGCCAGACATCTTGTATCTACGCCCATGTTCGACAGGAGGTTTTAGAATATCTTACAGGAAAATCACAGGTACAGATGTGTATGATTCACTCAACTCCCATCCTACCAAAGGCAAAGATTTTACATGCTGCATGTAATCAGGAGTGTATGAAATTTGATTTCACTGTTTCTCTCTTCTTCAAGCCTTTGTTTGCCTTTCCCCTCTCCCAAATTCCCAAAGTGAAAAAGTTTCAATACAAAAGCTTGTAATTTGACAAGCACAAAACCCCTTCTATTTCCAACACAAACTAAGTAACCAGGGTTGTGAACCTTACCTGCAATAATACAAAAGCAGACACAGCAAGACTAGAAGTATGAGAGCCATCCCTCCTAAAATTGCCAAAAGAAACATTGTGTGATAGCTGGTAATGTCGTGAGTTACAACGGGACCTGGAGGGCCAGAAAAGAGAATTTAGACCTGTAACAATCTGCAAACGGGAAGCAGAATAACACTTGAACAGAGAGCAACATCCACCCCTGTTATAAGGGTGGTAAGTGAGCAACACTGCCGCTCATAGCCCTGGTGCCTATTGAGCAGATCATCTCTGGATCAAGGAGCAAGTTGTGGAGAAAGCATATGCTGGTTTTCATGACTGCGAGCCCAAATAGATCATTCTGTGGAAAAGCAGTTAGCTTCAATGGGATTATGTGCCAGTGAAGTCTGCCTTCCAGTTCCTGATGCCAACACAGTGCACCAAAGCTCTCATCACTGCAGGCAAAACCATTACAACATCTTCCACCACTGTAATGCATGCAGCAGCCCTGTGGCAAAAAACTTCTCTGTAACAATATTTGTGGTGCTTTGCACTAAACAGTGCAGTACAGGATTCACTGGAAGATGTGTTGGTGCTCTGAAGAGATCAGATCAAGCCAAGCCAAGCAGATCTTCAGTAGCTATAAAAACCAGGCCACTAGTGAAACAGTGTTGTAACTCCAGGTTTCAATAATGCTTAGTAAATGTTCTAACATACGAAGGAATGCACACACATGAACAGCATCTGTTCACAATTATGCATGTGGAACCCTGTTGGTTTATAAAATCCTTATCATGATTTTGAAATAAAGGCCCAAATGTTCATCTGCAGGCAAGGAGGTACAGCACCAGCCAACAGAGTAACATGCACATATTGTGAAGGACAGCCAACTTGGCCAACATTAAGGTTCTAGATCATCAGGTTTGTAAAACCTCATCTGTGGATCTTGAGTTGTCAGCAGAGCCACTGCTAGGAACACAAAGCTCATTTCTGCCCATTTTTTGAGATAAGAAATTAAATAGATTCAATGAGGAGATAAAATAAGCAAAGACATTAACCTTATTAAAAATAACATCAATTATACGGCATTTGGGAAATACAAATATTTATACATTCTGGCCCACTACCTTTATATAATTGATTGATACTGTTGCTTCAGGACATTAAGCAAAAAGAAGAGATGAACCACTTGAATTTTTTCATGAAGATATTGTTCCCATTACAACAAAGTTTTAGGAACCCAGATCTAGCCCTGAGAAAGAAGGAGAAGTAAAATACAAGTAGAAATTCTGACATACAAGTTAAACTGCAAGGACAAATAAGCCTTCTGTTAGTGTTACACACCTTCTAACCTTAGAGTTACAGGAACAATCTCATGGCTAGTGTAACTTCCTTGCAGTCTGCAAAATGTCTCATTCAGATCAGTTGCTTTTTCTTAAAGTACAATTCTTTTGTAAAGTTCCATTAAATTCAGTTTGAGAGCTCATCCAGATCTGCACCTGCCTCTAAACTCTGCTCACCAATGACTTAGCTGAATATTCCAGCAGTTTCATTTAATATAACCTCAAATAAAAAGCTTGCATATCATGGAACAACTTCATGGCATATACAACAAGACTTTAAAAACAGTCCTCATGCTAGAGTTTGTTTTGTTGATTAGATATAGTTTATTTAGCTTGCACAGCCAAGGCAAGAATGTTTTCATTTCTACTGATTTGGTTTTCATCCAGAAAACCTACTAAAGAAAATCTCGAAGAGGAGGAGGTGTTTTTTGTTTGATTGATTGGCTCTTTTATACAGAGAGGTATCTCTGGTTATTGGTGGCTGAAGAACTAATACTATGAAATCTAGGCAGCCACAGACAGAAAAAAGGAAGAGCAAGCTGCAGCATTAATGATCTCCATAGGCACAGAAGTCCATATAATGCCTAATTCAAAGTGATTTTCTACAGTTATGCTAAGAGGCTTGCAGATGGTAACCAGTCAGCTGGTCTCCTAATGCCACTCTGTTAATACACGTTACAGAACTTCTACGCCAAGTTATTTGCGGTGTGAATTAATCAGTCACCAAGATGATGCAAAGTGTAAGTCAGGGCAAAATGGGCATCTTCAGTGTAAAAGAAAAACAAGTTACAATCAATCAATCAGACCATTAGTAAACATCTAACCCAGAATGATGCTGATCTTAGGTAAATCCATTTCTTTGAGAGTTTCTGCACAGAAACTTCACAGCACGTATTTTTTTACCTGCCGTAACACCAATACATTGATGTTATAACTCCCCTTATTTTCTAGCAATGGCTCTACCAGGCAGTGGTGACATAAATACATCAAAGCACTAACACTTTCAGAAGTTTCCCATTTAAATGGCTCAGAGATTTTGAGCACAAGGGTTGCCCCCCACAATCCCCAAAAGATTTTAGCCCTTTACTTTCAGATTTCTTTTTTCTAATAATCCATTACTGATCAAGCTGTGGCATCTCAGATGGGGTCATTCTGAAAAACATAAACATTATAGATGAATAAATAATTATTCAGTGCTGTGAACATCAGCAAAATTCAATTCCATCTTACCTGGGATAGTAGGTGACATAGCTGCAACCCAGTAGCCCAGCTGAGGTGCAATGTAAGTCCAAGTCAACTGATTTCCATTGTCTTGTACAAGGCCCAAACTACTCTTCAGCCATGTCCCTGTAAAGTTTGTAGGAAGGTGTTACAGATATAGTCATACCTTCCTCTGCAAACAAGTGGAAAAGTAAGTAGTAGCAAACCCTGTAGGGGTTGTATGCATTGCTGTTAGGTGGAAGATTGTGCCTCTTTGTCAGTGGCATTTGAGAACTCCCACAAGCAGTCATCCCCTTGGCCTTCTCAGAAGCTTTGTACAGAAAAACTATTGAAGATTAAAGAAAACTAAAAATATCTTCCAAAAGGGTTAAAAGAAAATTATTGCTGCAATATTAGATTCCATTTTTTAAAGAAGGATATTCCTGAAGCTGATTATATGTAGGCAGCCCACTTAAAAACTGTATTTCAAGAGACATCACATCTCCCAGACCACATGTGAGTTCTACACACCACTCTTCTGAGCTCTGGCTGTCAGCTTCTGAGGGCTGAAGAAAATACTTGCACAAAATGTGAGTTTTCCTATACAGAAAACAAGCTTATGAATATTACTGCCAATTAACGTAGAATTAAGTTGCATCATCACTTTGATTCATTCAGAATGTGTATACACCCAGGAATCCTCTTTGATAATAGATGATGAGGTTTTTAAAACGTTTCTCAAAGGAAATGTAAAAGATTTTTTAGAATTACCAAATGATCATCCTGAAATAAATAAGACTGGCAATTGTAAACCAATGTGTTTAAGTTCACATAGCTCTTAAGTAGTCCAGATTGACAATTTACACCAGTTGAGAATTGTTCTATTTACAAACGATAAATTTTGCTGCAAGAACTGGGCTATGAAAACCCTTTATAACTGAATCAGCTGTATGCCTTTTTGTAATTCATTAAGACCTCTGATTCTGGGGCTGTAGAACAAAATTATCGTAGTTTCTGATGTATTAGATGTCCAGTATGACTTGTAGACTGCTCCCATATGTACTGTCTCTAAAAGAAACACAGAATTGCTGGCCTGGACACTGAGAGCAGTTGCTGGGAAGCCACCCCTGACACCAAGCAGTGTTTCCAAAGCTGCAGTCCTGTGCGGTCTCCAGTGGGTGCCGTAACACAGGACATTAACTCACTAAAGAGGTTCTTAACCTTGGTGGCTACTACCGGTACAGCTGACCTGAGTACAGAGAAGGGATAAATCCCTCTGCACTTCTGTAGCACAGCTCTCTGTTTTTGTGCATTTCCCTTACTCCAACTGCTCATTGTCAAGGCAAGCTGCATCTTGTACTTGTGATTCCCTTTCCTTCAAACAGTCTCTAGCATGTAATTCCTTAAACAGTGCTTTTCATCAGACGTCACTTAGGACTAAGACCGAGCATTTGTGGATGACAGTCATGTCAACACTTAGCAGTGAATGCATAGCATGCAGAACAGATGCTGCTATTGTTTTGGGGTTTTTTAGTACCTCTGAGATCCTGATGATTTACTCTGTATTCCTTAGATTATCCATCTGTGCAAACCCTGTACATATCAGAATGACTTTCCTAAGTATTTATTTTCTCTCTACTACTGACTTGTCCTATGTAAGCACACCCTTAAAGTCCACCATCTTTGGCTAAAAATAAACACATTTACATATTTTTTATGTCTGTTGTTTAGTCTGGGGAAGGGGGGGACCTTATCGCTCTCTACAACTACCTGAAAGGAGGTTGTAGTTGGGGGCGGTGTCAGTCTCTTTTCCCAAGTAACAAGTGATAGGGCAAGAATTAACAGCCTCAAGCTGTGCCAGGGGAGGTTTAGATTGGATATTAGGAAAAAATTCTTCACTGAGAGGGTGCTCAGGCATTGGAACCGGCTGCCCAGGAAAGTGCTGGAATCACCATCCCTGGAAGTGTTCAAAAACCATTTAGAAGAGGCCCTCAGTGACATGGCTTAGTCAGGGACTTGGCAGTTTTGGGGTAATGGCTGGACTTGATGATCTTAAAGGTGTTTTCCAGCCTAGATGATTCTGTGATTCTATGATACAGTGAAAGGCTTAGAAAAACACATGTTTGAGAGGATTTCTAGATCTAGGTGACTGATATTGCCAGATAGTGACTCTGTATTTGCAACCAAACTGAATTTGTGGGCAACAGGGTAAAGGAATTACTGATGCAATTTTCAGCTTTCCAAGTATTATTTCCAGTCTGTACAGGATAGCTGTAATCTGTTATTTCATAAAGAAAGTCACATAAGACAAGTGATTTTGATTCACAATACCAAAAGGATCAAAATCTGTACAGATCTGCACATCTGGCATCCATAGCTATCATATCAGAACATGCAGAATAGAACTGAATTGTCCACAGTTATGTGTGAAGGTTCTGGAAAACCTAGGAAAAGTAGATTCATTTTCTCCACTAAGATGGACACTATCCCTTCAAATTTTCCACCCACGCACTTTTTGGGAAGATGTCATACTAATAGCCCTGAACCACAAGGTGAGAAATAGTCCATAGGGTCAAAATCTGCTTCTAAATGGCATTTGTAAGAAAACTTCTGTAAGCTTAAACTATGTAATCTTTTTCTGCAAGTTCTAGACAACAAGATTGTGCACCAACTATTCAAATACGCAACAATGTGAAACAAAACTTTGAAGACTAAAAGAGATATAAAAGTGCTGATTAAAAACAGAAGAATGGAAGGACCTGGGTGATGAATTCATCATGCTTCCCATACTTACCTTGCCATCTCTAAGCCCCATACATTTACACACAAGTAGAACACATATGCAATGTATTACCTTTGCAGCCTATATAGCTACCTCCCTGAGCAGAAACTATTACTGATTCCCTCACTAGGGGGAACTTGTGTTCAGCTTGCCTTATTCACATTGCACTGCACTCTAATGAACACAATCCTCCTAATGGCTCTTTAAAAGCCTTTTGCTCAGTAATACTCTTGCTTGCATAATGCGGTGATCAAGATGCTAACAGAGGCTGAACTCTTATCGCTGTGAGCAGAGCTCAGCTTCCATCCTGCCAAATAAGCAGCAGCTCAGATTGCTCATATTTTAGCAATGAAAGGAATCCCTGTATTTGCAATGGAAGCAAACAATAGTATCTACTGCACATGATCAGTCAGGTTTCATGCTTGTCTTCTGCTCTTTTAGGTCACCCTTTTTTGCTAACCACTGGATATACACAAGAAAATGTATGGGTCTGTATAAAATTAGAG
>JANHGB010050068.1:12478-48797 GCA_026283785.1 Coracopsis vasa | reverse complement strand
TATCTCCACGAGACCCTCTTGTGCTAGCAATAGAAAAGGAGCAAAGATAGAGTACGGGAAATATGAAGAGATGCTGCTCAGCATGTAGCATAGGACAAAGATGTATAAAATTAGAGAAAAATGTAATTCCCTCTGTCTCTTACGGACAGTGAAGAATTTCAAAAGACTAACAAATATATCCGATACTGGTAATGGAACTTTTGTTGACGATACCCTACACATCAGTATGTGATGACTGTTAGAAAAGAACTACTTTTTAAATGGCACTCTCCCGACTTCCTTCATCAAGACAACACCAAGTGCGGGTTCCTGGGAACCACGGGTACACATCATCAACTGCCTTTTTTAATACCTTCTTGGTCCAACATTTCAGTGATAAACTCTCCTCTTATACTTTCACCATATCTTACCAATAGTCCACTAATAAAACAGAGCATCCTCCCACATGACGGGATAATGAGAATAAAGAACTCCATCCTTCAGAACAGCAGCGGCAAAACAGGTTTGAGTGGAAACAGTTGAAACGCAAAGTCCTGTATTGTTTCTTATGCGACCATACAGCTGTAAGCCAACACAGTACTACTGGAGGGAACTGATAGGCCTTTGGTATTCTCCAAATCCATCATGACATTTCCAAGTCTCTCTCATATTTCATACTTTATAGCTTCTAATATCCTGGTTGCTTTTCAACTATCATTAAACACCAAGCAGCGTTCTCGTAGCTCACTATGTACAATGCCTTGCTTTAATAAATAATGCTGGACCTTCTACCAAGGAAAACCCAACCACATTGTACTTTCTTGCCATCGCTCCTAGTGTTTCAAGCTGCCTTGAGTAAGCAAGACTTCATTGCTGTGCAGCCTCAAGAATGAATTCCCTATGCTGCCCCAGATTCTTCCTTGCAGGGTGAAACAAGATGTTTTCCTGTTCTAAAACAGCTGCTTATCCTCTGTGTCCTCACATACTTGCTCTTGTAAGCAAGGGAGGAGACTGAGGGGCAATGAGTAAAGGACTTTTTCTGTCCTTTCCTATCCACTAGCCTGCAAATAGAGTAAGGGCAAGCAGCATTCATTTTGTTCTGTGCAGGCAGGATTACAACTGCAGAACTAAGCAGAAGAATTAGGAGGGAAGAGAGATCTTATCTCCCTGCATGGCTGTGTTACGATCATTTAATTCACTATTCTCCAAATATCCCATAACATCTACTTCCTCCCCCTGCCCAAGGTAGCTCAATCAACTGGCTTCATTGCTTATAAAGTTTTATACATGATATGCAAAAATTGTTAAGGAACAAGCAATACAGGATTATAAATAAAAAGCAGTACAGATAATTGATGTAATAGAACTGGCAATTTTTGTTCAACATTGACTCTGTACTTACAAAGAAAACTTGTCAGTGCATCTCTGGAGCAGAAACAGCAAGTTCAGTATAGTTTGTAAGCACTGTATGGTTTGGGACAGTTTGCCATTAATTCCTAAGAAGTGTCTGGTGCTCCATGGAAAACTTCTATATATAGAGACATTCTTGCTTATAGATCACTTTTACGTTTCTCTTCCTCTTTTTCCTCTATTGCTGCTCAGTGGAGCCAACATGCTGATCCAGGATTCAAGTCAGGGGAGCTGTCTCCTGGCTCAAACTAATGGCAGGGGGAGAACCAAAAAGTTTCTTAACTCTTTCCTAACTAAAATTATATTTAATGTTACTGATCTTCTCAAATAAATGGTGTCATTTAACAAACTTTTAAAAAAGCTTATGAAACAGCTACCCAGCACTCTTTCCCATACAGAACTTAAAACCAAGGCAAGAGAACTACCATCATTGACACTACAAAGGACATAAAAATGAGAGTACTTTAAAAGAAATACAAATCAAAAACCAATCGGATAAAGAAAGCTGAGCTCCATCTGGCCGCAAAAATACCCAAATATCAGAGACAAGTTAAAGATTTCAGCAGAGCAGGAGAAATAAATTCTGCTATAGACAAGCACGCTAATGCTTTGCAGTGACTTTGATTCTGATGAACATGCTTATTTATCTCAGGCAGCTTTTAGAACTTGCCAATGGGGGCAAAAGAGGGTTACAAGTAAATTTAATGGCAACAGGTTTGCACATTAAATCTTTGTTTCAACACACAGTCTGCACTAAAAATGTCTTTTTGTAATTTGATCTAGTTTACTTTTAAATCAGATTGAGAAACCGCACTTTCAGCAAGGAGGGTGTGCAGGTGGGCAGCTACTGCAGAGAAGCCATCACAAAACAGCTATTCTAGACTATTTCCCTGCACAATCAGGTCACTACACGCATGGCCAGTCTACCAAGAAGAGAGACATCCTGTTGTCTTCAAGGACACTAACTATTCGATGTGGCAGCTTGCTGGATCCAGGCAGCACGAATGGATCTGCTTTTGCAGCATGATGACTCTGAGTAAGACATTGCTTCCGTATTTTAAAGCTAGACCTTATTACTTTAAATTAATCTGTGGTGAAATCCAGGGAATCGTGCACCTCTCTGCCTTCCATGTGTGTGACTCTGCATGCTGCCAACCTTGTGCTGCTCCAGTTCAAGCAAATGGCAAATCTCTGACTGGCCTACACAGGATTGCCCCACCAGGCCACCTACTCTAGAGACACACTTGTGACTCCTACTGAAGTCAAGAAGAAAGGAGACAAATTCCCCTCGTGTATGCTGGCTGTAAGGGAAGTTTGCATGCTGGCGCCCCAGCACACAGTGTGACTCTCTGGGAGGATGTACAATGCTGCTTAATTCAGGTTGAACTTTCTAAGCTGTTTTCAGAGCCTCCCAGATCATTACTGCTGCAGTGATTTCTGTTGACTTTGACTATGACTTCTTCCTATCACTGAGCAAAACAGTTCTGGTAAATGACTGTCAGAGGAGCATGCTGTAGCCAGCAGCTTCCCCTAAGGACAGTCATGGAGTCTAAATCTTGCTAGTGTTTAAATATATGGAAGCTGTGGTGTTTTTTTCCATGGATTACTTTTACACGTGAGCTTTTGGTAAGAAACTCTTCCACTGTCAAATACTGGTTGCTTTTTATTTTGTTTCTTTTAACTGGCAACAGCATCATCCGATCCCACTCAAACAGGGAACCAAAATTGTGCTATTTACAGCATGAATTATTTCCATTCAATAGGTTTGACAAATAAGAGGATTTAATTAGCCAGAGAGCAAATTAAGCATAATCCCATTATATGAATTTATTTTTATTCAGAAGATTATCTTCCCTGGACAAAGGAGTTTTGGAAAGAAAAGAAAGATACTTTTAACTGTACAATTAAATAGCATAGATGTTTTAAATAAATATAATGGGAAGTGCTTTTCTTTCAGCATATATCTTTTCTACGCTGTTTATGATGTCTTGCAAGACTGCCGTTGCCCCTTGCCTGGGCAGAGATTCAGGTTTAAATGGCGATAAACGTGTCAAAAGGAATGAGGCAGGTTGTTAAACAGGGTGTGGGACAGCAAAGGATATTCAAAACATACTCACAGTGTTTCCAGAAGTAATTGATTTAGACACTTCAAATGGCAATGTTGTTATGGAGGTTAATCAAGGGCAAGTTTGTGAAAATAACTTTCTAAAGCATGTTCTGACATACATAAAATGCAGCTTTTCATTCTACCAGCTGAAATCTGCTTATCAGATTTCTTCTTCCAACCGAAAATCACCTCTAATCTGCATCAGCACAGGAAGTTTTACTACAGAAGGATAGTTTTGGGGGTTTTTTGTTTTACCTTTGTTTATTTTCTAGAAAGCAAAAAGCTGCTGGAATTGGAAGCTGAAAAATTCCTTCTTGAATACTGGTAGAGATGACTCTCCTCCTGCCCTCCCCCAATACACAGGGGTTTAAAAATTCATAGTATTTCAGTTAATATTACAATTTTGGTTTTGGAGTTGCTAGGCAACATCAAAAAAAATAAACGTCCATGCTCTGAGCTCATACTTTCATTATTCTGCCACTCTCACAGAATTTGTTACACAAGCCTTCCAGGGCTGAGTCCTGCTACTGTTCGAGCAGCACCACCATTATTTGGTGCGCTGTAAGGAAATGTTTTTAACATCATACCTTGAAGATATTTGCAAGGATGTCTAACTGTTCTATTTGTTACTAGTGTCTGAGAAGCTCTGTAGGTTTTGCCATCTCTACTCATTTTTCCCCTTAAATCACCTGCCAAGTGAAGAACAAAAGAACACAACAGTTTCATTATTTCATAATTTTAATTATGTTAGGGCAGAAGGCAGAGCACATTGTCCACAGAATTGCTTGCATTGCTTCAGTCCCCTCAGCATTTCCTTCCAGAATGCCAGAATAGAAGAGATTTAGTAAAGGAAATGACTTCCATACATAATTACTGGTTAATAATTGTATTTCAAAAGGGAAAGCTTAGCTATGCTCACTAGACCACCATCCCTAGTTACTGGTATACGTGAAAGATATTACCTTTAGTATTTACTTTATCACATTATTAACCACATTCAGTCAATTATTGACAAAATTGTTAAAACAAGTAACAAATAAAAGCTCAAGGCAGTTCAAAACACTGCATGCCTTCTCCTTCAGTCAGCCTCACATCACGCTCACATTCAGTTTCTATTTTTCAAGCTGGAAGTAGAAGCAGACACACACTTAGATTTGATCTGCCATCCCAGGGCCATAGAGAAAGGTTGTCCCAGCTCCTCCTCAGCCTCTTCCAGCTCCATCCAGACACTTCACACCCCTGCTCTATGCACTCCTGCATGTATTTCCACCAATCTCCAAGTCCTCACCAGCCCAAGCAGCTGCACAAGCAAACAGCCTTTAAATCTCCACTTTTGAAATTTCCATGTCCACCTCTTCCCACCTTCTACTGCATGCCTTCTGTAGGTGGAGCTACAGAGCCATCTACATGATGCAGCATATAGTCTGTTACTAAAACCTGTTCCCAGAAGCCACACTATTTGTTTCATCGGTGACATAATAGTAAAGTATTTGCATTTATCACTAAGCTTTGGCACCAACCTGATTCCTTGAACACCCTCTTAAGCTCCACCAGCATGCTATGCCATACCATACCTGCTTTACCACAAATGCAACTCACATGGTATATGAGGTGGGCAGAGGATCAAACAATCCGTTCACATCACTTTCACATGTCTAAGTCACAACATCCATTTTAGAACCAACATACATATCAATAAACAAGCACAACTGCATTCTGTGATCCACTACACCTCTCTACAGGAATCATGATAACGAGAACATACCTCAGTGAGCTACACTGTGAAGCATTGGAGGAAGAGCTGCTTTTCCTTTCAATGCTGAGGTCTGTCTACTACTCTGCAATTATATCTGCACCTATTATGTAGACATCGTAAATGGTAAAAAGCTGGGTTTGGTAGCTGCCATTTCTATGGCAACACACAAAATATGAAATTCTTTGAGAGCAGTTAGTTAAAAATCTGTATTCCTTGGCGTATTTAGTCTTTAAGAATAATTTAACCTGCACAGCTGAGATAGAAAACGAAGTCAAAATCAAATTGTCAAGGAATTTGTAAAGTACAGAAATAGTGCAGCTATGAACTTTGTGAAAACTTGGATTTCTCCTTGCAATCTGCAAATACGTCTCCATATTACCAGTGAATTTGAGCTAGAACCAAATGTGCTGGATCTGATTATATTAAATTCAAAGAGGCATGTACTTGTACCCAGTGTTCGATCAAGTAACAGGCAGCAGAAGCTTTTGTTAAATGATTATTTTGTGTTATGCAGTGTATGTCTGCAATCAGAAATTAACAGAATTCATAGCAAAAGGGAATGATTTTTACTTTTCAACTACGAAAACGTAAGTCAGTCTTGTCTTTGGGTGGATTATCTTTGCTACCACACAGGAATCTTGAATCAGATTTTTACAAACCATGTTATTTACAAAACATGTGCAGTGAACTAGACAGGTAAGTGAACAGACACCCGCTTACATCTTCTGCCTGACAGTAGCTGTTGCTCTCTCCCTATGAACAAAAACCAAGCACCATTTTACCTCCATGAAATACAGCAAAACCATACTGCAGTCAAGTTTAAGTAAGCACTGCCACTGTTTGTGCATTAAGTATACCCTCATGGCTTCTTCTGACACAGAAAACATTATCTTCATTTTGCTGAGGAAAGAACATCAGGAAATTCTGACTCTACAAAAATAAATGGAAATTTTACCGCCAAAGGCAGGACATCACCCTGAAAAAGCAAGTACCAGACTCTGAAATGTATTTAGAAATCTATTATGGCATTAAATGCAGTCAGAAAGCACTGACCAAGCACAGCAGAGTACATAAACTATTGTGCTTTTACAAAGCTATAAAAAGAGCTCCCCAAGACACTCTTCTCTGTATTCTGCCATCACTTTACATTAATACATGGTTGAGATTTCAGGCACTGGGGAAACATCCTACTCTGCAAAGAAGCTAGTAATTTAAAGACAACAAGGTCATGTCAAAGATGTACACCAAGTGTTTGGAGAGGAGAAAGAGCAGACAAACGGTACTTCATTTATCCGCAGTGCACAAGAAATAACACATTTTAAGGAGGAGGAGCAAAGGAGTGTAGGTTTAACCCCTTCACTCCAGAGTCCTTTGCCCCACAAGGTAAAAATAGTGTTGAAAATATTTTCCTGTTACTGGGTGGAATTAATAAACTAGCAGATACATTGATATTGCCACTGAAAAATAAATCCCATTTCCGTATTATGCATACTGGAATATTTGGTAATATTTTAAAGTCCTTCATACAGCTCTAGATGTGGTTCTAGAGGTCTAGGTGCAATACAATGCCTCTATCACACGGGATGAAACTGAGGACTTAAAATGGAAAACTCTGGTCTTACAGTTTCACTCACTGAATCCAATGAAAAACAGACACCTTAACATAAAGCACAAGCCATTTAAACGGGGGCTGAGGAGAATACAGCTAAGCAAGTGCTGTGTTATTCAGTCCAGCTGGTGAGAGCTGGAAATGATACAGGAGGTACAAAGTTTCCTTCCTACTGGAATCTGTAGTATTCATTTCTGACTGAAGAGGACAAGGCTAGAAAGAAGTCTTGGACAGAAATCTGGTGTCCAAGAATAGAGAAATTAATTTCATTGCTGTAAATCCTGCTGACATCAAGGCAAATACAGAGGGAGGAAGTCATGATCCCAACCATCTGTTTATGGATAAAGAAGAAAAAAGTTTTCCATCCCCTCAGATTTTGAGAAGAGAAAAAAAAAAGACAACACTTGGGAAAGAAAAAAAGCCAGCAACCCAGAAAACCACACTGAGCAATCCTGATTTATAAAAACAAGAACCCATATCTCTTCTTGTGTGCACTATGAAATAAAACTACTCTCCTACAGTAGTGTGGAACACAAGAGATATGGATATGTCAACAGCAGGGAATGATTAAGACACATTTTAAGAGTATGTACCTCCAGAACATCAGTGCATCTGTGCTTATTATTACCAACACTAAGAAATACTGCAAAAGTGGTGGAGTGCATCTCCATCACAACAAGAAGGTTACACATATTCCTTTACCCTAAAACTTCTCCCAGGCACAGCTAGCTGCTCTTCATTTTATTAATTATTCAAAAAGGTATTACTGCTTTAATTTGCTTGCTGTGCACGTAGAGCAGCAAGTTTGTTTTGTAATGGAAAATCTCATTTGGAACAGCATAAAATAGATGTAGCAGATTGTCTTATTTTGATGTCAGCCTGCTTTTTCTGGCTGTGTGTTTCATCAGTGTCAATGGAACCACCCTCAGCCCTAAGTAGGCTATGCTGCTTCTCCCCCTTCTCTCAAGGACAGAAACTGTAGTCATGAAAATACAGATTGTTTACAGTAAACATCCTAAAAAAACATTAATTATTTTTGGCTGCTATAATATGTTAATATGCCTAATTTCTGTAGAAACTATAAAAATCTCTACACTTCCAATCAGATGCCACTGGGTTTATATTAGTACATCATGAGATCAGCAAAATGTATGAGATTCTAAGGTTTAAAACATATTTGTGGTATTTCTGTCCCTTCTCCACTTTCTCCTCTAAAAGTGAAAAGTAACTCTGCTTTTTAGAGCAGAAATTATACTCCATGCAGTAATGATGACAACCACATGGATTCCAAACAAAAACAATGGCTTGCACGAACAGGCACCCACTGTACTCTAATATGCTAGAGAGAAGCACTGCACTATTGCCTGGTAATACAGTCACAGTTCCCTATCTCTGGCATTTACTCAATTTTCTGATACAAGTGTGAAAATTTAGTCCACTGAAAATCTATTGAGGAGAGATTGCAACAGAACTATCACTGAAAAAAGCAGCTCCTGAAATGAAAGACAATCAGAATAATGAGGTTAGGTGTCCTCTCCTGACAAGGCACAGATCTGGCAGTGCAAATGTGTTACTGCAACTTATTTACCAGTTAAGTATTTCTCCAGCATGGAGCCATCCCAGTCATCATCTATCCTCCTCTCTTTACTGTCCAAGCACAATAGGAATGGGGAATGACAGGGTAACACTGTGTTTACTTTACATATAGCTAGTTTGACAGCCCTTAGAGGGCTCATGCAGCCTGCACAAATAGAATGGCTGCTCTACTTATTAAGTTAGGCTACTTTAATATAAATTGGTTGGGACATGGCCAAAATTCTACTAGCACTGGCATGATGCAGCCAGGGCTTAAATGCGTCTTTGTTCAACATCTTTGGTTGCATGGAAAGATGCTTGCTTCAGCTGAAGTGTGAGCTGGAGCCTAAGCATATCATCTTCAATACCTTCCTCTCCATGGCTTTGTGAAGCTAAGTGGCCCAACAAAGACACATTTTGTTTAGTGGTCCTCAAGCCTTTCCTTTCCAATAACACAAGTGCTCCAGTAGTTTGTCATGAATCAAACAAGGCTGGATTTGTCTCCAGATTGGGAGCCTCAAACCTGCAACACTAATTAACTAACCCATATTGCTCTTTACTAATATATACTGCACACAAAAGGGTAACTAGCTCTTTATATGCAAGAGTAAAAACCATTTTCCATACTAAGAGCTTTTGTGGCCCCATGACAGGGGCATGGAAATTCAGCCATAAATGAGAAAGCTCCATAATCAAAATCAGAACCATTTCACTGGAAGTGAGTAACCAGCAATGAAGCAGTCTGCTGCTGTAACACAGCTGACAGGAAGGACTGGGGATGGACTGCTTTTTGTGGAGAAAGTAAACGTGAGTCAGTCTTCCGTGTCTTTTTCTGAACAAGGGAAAACAAAATAGTTTATAGATTCACAAATTAAAATCAGTTTCAGGAAGAATGCAGTGAAACTTAGTGTGAGAGCACCTCCAGAGAAGAGCCATTTCCACAGTTAAGGGAAACACTGAATCCATTCATTGCACTCTTTTTTTCTATTACTCAATTTTATATCATATTCAAATTTATTCTTTATTAAATCCCACTGTTTTACGCTCTAATACAGCCAACTTCTGACAAAAGATTTATAGCATGCTGTTTGAAAATACATCACCTTTTTCACCGAACAGAGGCAGGAAGGAAGCAAAAAATGTTTCCCCCTTCACCTCTCTCATCCTCCCTCCCCTCCCTTCCGCCAACACGCTGGTTTCATGCTTGTTGTTCTACTTCTGGATGTGATCATACACTGGCTCAAAACATTTGCCTTGCAGGGACAAAAATCCCACCAATTGTCTATACAGACTCACGTTTCTGGCTCCTTTTTTCTCTTCCTCACAGCACCTATCTTTCTCACCTCCCATTCTTCTTTTTTTCACTTCTTTTTCTTAACAACCATCTGGTGCATATTTCAGAAGACACAGTGCAATTAACTGAAATTAGTTAGAAAAGACTTATGCACCCCTTAATCCTTTACACTTTGAAGGTGTAAAGATGGCCAGCACAGTATACCAGCTAGCAACGAAAAAACAAACAGAAATAGGGAGCCTAAACCACGTATTTTTGGAAAATGTCCTGTTCGCAATAGGAAACGTTATCCTAAAGTGTAGAACACTGACTGCATTTTGCAGCTTGTATTACTCACTCGGTCCTTTCAAAAATATTTTATTAATTTTGCTTGCCTTATTTTTTTTTATTTTAAATCATTTATATGTACTTTCCTTCTTTAATGTAGTAGTCAATCTTAAAGTGATTTACAAAAGAAGTTGGTACTATGTTCCCTATCTGACAGGCAGGAAACTGAGCTACAGACAAGAGACAGACCAAAGGTCAGATAGCTGGCTGCTGGCAAAGATAAGGCTAGTTTCCATTTCTCCAGGCTTCCAATTCAGTGCTGCAGTAAATACGCCTTCCTACTTCTCCGTCTGTGGGTGAAATCAAGTTCTTTCAAGATAGTTTTTACATGAAATATTTAATAATTGCAAAAATGGTATATTTACAAAAAATTCTGTCTAGAAGTGGCACACAGTGCTACTCACGTATATTCACACATACACTATGTATTACTTGATGAATAAAACTCAGTCTTCTCTTCTTTTAGACAGAAAACAGATTTCTGTATGCTTATATGACCATACTACGTTAACATAATAAATGCAGCAAGACATTTGTTTCAGGAAAATGAAGCCATCCAGGGAATCCCAATGAGATGTTACCTACCAAATTTTTGGTCAAACCTCCATGCTGGAACGTGTGCATTGTGCTTCAGGTTGCTGTTTGTTGGCAGAGGCACTGTTACATAGATGGGGCCATTCACAGGGATTGGAGTCCCATCGCTGTTGAGGAGATGAACGCTGACTGCAGTGACAGGAGTGAGGTCATACCTGGTGCTGTTTCCTATCAAGAGAATGAATAAATATTGTGATCACAGAATTTCCTAGAATTTACACCCATGGTGTCCAAAACTGCAGTACTACACCAGCTCTAGGGACTGTGGAAGTAATCCTCCCCACCTTACAAAATTCACAACACAGATATCCATGCTTCTGTATTTTTCATTTAATTTTGGAAAACTGTGAAGAAACCTACAATGAAAAATTCTTCTGCATATGTTTTAATTCATCTTAAATAAATATATATGAGTATCACAGTGATAATCATGGCAAAAAAATGAATCTCACAAGCCTTTACTATAGCCTTACATGCCCATATTATAACTAACAGACAGTCAAACATACAGTGAAACTACAATGATGATCAGGCATATGTTTAAGAATGCCAGGATGGGTTTCCTTTGGCCTTTCACTGAAATAAACCAAGCTAAAGGGATTATTAGGATACACAGTGTTAGCTTCTTATCTATGCAAGGTAATAATAATTACTCTTTATGTTTCAACTGCATGCCAATAGATGTTACTTCATGACAACACTACTTAAAAAAGCGTTATAACCTTTCAGCCATTTAACCAAATTAATCAATGACAGGGAAAAATACCATATATATATACACACACACACATGTATTCGGGGTATATACATATATGTATTCAGAGAAGAAAAGCTTGAAGTTTAAAACCAAAGAGAACTGAAACTTTAAGCAATTGAGGTAGTAGTTTAAATCTGAAGAGATGGAGCTTCCAGTTTTACGGGTCCCTAGTGCCGCCAAGAGCAGCAGTCCTGCAACCTCCTTCGTGCTAATCTGGGGTTGTACAGCTGGTCATCCTGCTGTGGGGCTAATGTGACAGAAGTAGCAGGGGTGCCTGGTTGCCAGAGCACAGGGTACTTTCCTTCCTGCAATCCTGGTGCCTTACATCAGCATAAATTGCCTGTAAAAGCACATTCACCCCCCGCAGTGGTACACTACCTGCAACACTGAGACACACAGTATCCTCAGAACATGCATTATCTCAGTGACTGTTCATTAGGATGGGTACATTTGAGAGAATGAAGGGAAAGCATTAAGACCTTTATGATTTCTCCTAACAGTGAGTAAGTCTCAAGGAATGGCTTTTAAATTTGATATCTCTGAGTAACAGCTCACCAAAGTTAAGACATCACCAGGAAAGGGGTGGGAAAGTGGCGGGAAAGTGGCAAAGGGAAAGGAAAAAGACAAAACTCCTAAGAATTTTCGAATTCTTTGGATTTTGCAAGAGTTGCCAAACTAAAGACATGGAAAATAACCAGCATGTGGTGTATTTACTATAGCATCTACTCTGACGCACATTTTCCCCAGATTCCAAGGCAAGTGTCACTGCTGCACAGCTGACATGCAAGGGGCACGCACATTGCTTTGATCTACTGTGAATGGCAGGGTAGAGGCGTATCTTCCAGAGGAATTAAAGTGCTGAGAAAACAGGCACTCTGAGGATGGCCATGTAAGAAAGCCACAGAGCTAACAGAGAAAAAAACAGAAAAAATAAGGTTTGGAAATTCAGTTAAGGGGTAGGGGAAGGCTGCCAGCCTACCCAAGCATTTGTATATTACAGGTTCCAATGGTGCGCAATATCATCCCCTTACAGCCTTAGAATATAAAATAGAAATAGAGGAGGGAACTGGTGGGGGAAAAGTTGTTCCTTTATTCCCGATTGTTTGATCCACTGCTTCTGTCATGCACCTATAACTTATGTCAGATTGATGCTTGTCCCCAGGTCACTGGACTTGAGCCACTAAGTTTCTCAGGCTGTATCAGAGAAATAAATTCCTGGTACTTAGTATCATAACCTGACATATACAAATTCCTAATGACAAAAGGTACAACTTCAGATCTTAGTTATCTGAACTAAGATTAATATTCGAGATTAAATTATATATTTTCCTTATTTTTAGGTATCAAACGTCTTGAATTTCTCTTTCATTACTGTCTTCATAAAGCACATCTGCCTAATATCTGTAAATATGAGTTTTCATCCCCAGAAAAAGCATTCTGACTTTGCATCTTTTTTACTTAAGATGTGCTGACTTTGCTCTGTGTTGTCTTGTACTGATGCTTTCCTTAGTGCTGGGTTGAACAAGTTATATTAGAAAATGGAAGAAATTCCTGAAATTCACTGACCTCTGCAAGAAGAAATAACCCTTCAGTTTTCCACCTTGCACAGTATGTAAATGCTCATTAAGAAGATAAATCTTTGTCTTTTCTGTTGTAAAGGTAAATTAAAATCAATGCTTATGAAATTCTCACATGCTATAGAAATGATAAGCACATGCACAGATTAAATGGGAATGGACTTCAATAAATGTCAGCTTTCATTTCTTTCTTGTCATTTTTGACTTCTAGTGACCTGCAAAGAGCTCTAAAAATGATCAGAGGAAAATCCACTGTGATTTAGACTCGACTTTTTATAGAACAGCCTACAAACCAAGCAGAAGTAATGGTTATTAGCCAGCTTTGTCCATTGCTGCAGCTGATGGCAAGTTTTGTTTACCTTAGTTAAAAGGAGAAGATATTGTGAAACCAATCTGTCCAACTGGTGATTAATACAAACAATAAGCTAATACTATACAGGCTTGTCACTGTGCAGCTAAATTCTCGGAATTTTTATGTTTGGAACATGCTGATTCATGCAATGAATTTTCAGTGCTCCATATTCAACACCCAGTTGGGATTTAGTGGAAACTGTTGAGCTCATAGATAATAGGTTTTAGTTAAAACAACTGTAAAGTCATTCTGGATGAATACTAGTCAGAGAACTGAGCTCACTGAAACAAATGAGAGGACCTCTCCAAAACTCTACAGACATGTAGAACTGTGAAAGAACAGAGGACTAACTGGGTGGGGAAGAGAGGTGAGAGACAGGGAAGATGGAGCAGTGCTCAGGAACACTCCAAAACTTCCCATGCATGTAAATGCTAAGTTTTTTTAGAATTCTAAAAGTTTTACATATTTTCCTTTTGAGAAGAGAAATATTCAAATTACCCCAGCAAGTGGTGATTTCATTTTTTATTTCTTCAAAAGCTTTTCAGGTGAAATCTTCACCAAGTCACTTGGAGATGAAGGAAAGCAAGTCAACACAAGTTTAGGATTTTAAAGTTTCATCTTTCCACAGGAGGAGAAACTTCTATTAAAAATGGAGAACATTTCACCTATACTACAGTGCATATACAAATATATTGTATTTGTAGTCTGTATTATATAATACTGAATACTAATACTACAGCATTCAGAAAACACGGCTCTTCACAGTCTCTTAAACCCCATCTGCCAGTCATTTTGGTCTTTTGTGACATACTTTTACTTGAAGGCTAGTAACAGTCAAATCCAGGGCCCCATGCTCAAGTAGAAAAGGTTCTGTCATGCAAGCAAACACAACACTAAAAATCCAAGGGTGCGTTCACCTGTTTTACAGGAGGCAGAACAGGAGAAAGATGATATCCTGGCTATCGGGCAGTGTTCAAGGCCAGGCTGGACAGAGCCTTGGGTGACACGGTTTAGTGTGAGGTGTCCCTACCCATGGCAGGGGGGTTGGAACTAGATGATCTTCAGGTCCTTTCCAACCCTAACTATTCTATGATTCTATGTAATTCTCAGGAGAGTGATCATCTGAAAACTTGGCAAGACCTGTTTTCACTAAATAAATGCAAGGGTGGGAAGTTGGGTTGCTGAGTACTATGGAAAGACTTGGGAAAGAGGAATCCCACACACATTGTTAACACTTTGTTCAGTGGGTTTAGAGATAAAAAGAAAGGAGATGAGGAAGGAGACAGACGAATGAGATCAAGTGCATTCCTTCATTTTAAAAGAGATAAAGAGGTATTTGATCATGTCTGAGTATGAAGAGCCAGGTCAGACTGACGGCTGAAGATGAGAATAGTGAAATAACAGAGAGAGAGAATGAGATAGGATGAGATGTACTCCCTGGAGCAGACAGAAGTATTGGAGTAAGGTAGCAGACATTCCTAATCATAATAGAAAAGGAGATATTCAGATTTGTACAAAGGGAAGTTTATTTTGCCTTTTTTTTTCCTTTTTTAGGGAAGAGATAGCAAGCTCAGTATATACACACACATGACCTAGCATTTGAAGTCACCTAGATCAACACAACACAAGTAAACGCATCCTGAGAAACTGCAGGGAGGGACTTCAAGGGACTTCTTATTCAGTCTTCTTCAAAGCAGGCTCTACTACACCTATGCCACCCTCACAGGTGATTGCCTAACTCTGTCCAACACCCTCAAGCAATTGATTCTAAAGCTTAAACTATTCTCACCATGGCAAGGTTTTCCTCATAACTAGTCTGAATCTCTCTTGCTGCACTGCAAGTCCACTGTTGCTTTCTACATCAATAGGAACATAGAGAAAACATTATTTTCCTTTCCCCAGCAGCATTTTATGAATTTAAAGAGTTCTGTTCCCAATTCTTCTATTTTTCTCTAGCCTACACAACACCAATTATTTCAATTAAGAGTAAATGAGAAGTGGAAGAAGATTAACAGGCAGTTGCAGTCATAAAAATGTATTACAGCTTTGAACTGAACAGTGGTTGTGTTTCTACTATGAATTTTCATTGTTTTCCCTGTGGTGCTAGATGAATTTGCACATTTTTGGCTGAAGCTAGATTCAAAAGTATTAACCAAGCCATTGAAACAACTCTTAGCTGAAACAACAGAGTATTGAATCCTTGATATATAAGCATTTTATTTATTTTTAGAAAAAAAATGAACAAGAATTCTATTGCATCCTCAAGTTAAATTCTCTTTTGTTCCTTCACATTAACTTCCATTCTTGTGTGTGCATGTGTGACACATTTGGAAACTTAGCTCTAAACTACAAGTGTAACAAACTTTTCTGATCTCCCAAGACCAGAGTCTTCACCTTTGCTATTCAGTGGCCCCATTTAAGGGACAGCAGACCTTGGTCTCTTGCTTATTGGAACAGCACTTTGGTAGGGAAGTTGAACCTGTCATATCACACGAATTTTAAGGAACGTTTGCTGGAATGGGGAATGGAAAAAATTGTATGGTCAAAAGTCAATCCCGGGACCAATATGAAATCAGAAGAAAAACAAAGTAGTGGGTTACCTGTTCCATTTCCATCTAATCCCTGCAAATAAGGAAAACTGTCCACTTCCCAGGGTGAACTGGCTGCAGTCAGATATGCTGTCAAATCACTGTAGCTAGTGTTCTCTGGTAATTTCACAGATCTTCTCTGAAAGTGAACTTGTGGCTGAGTCCGTGCACCTGAAAAACATTAGAAGCGACTTTATATCCAAGGTGGGCAGAATACGTAGGTTTTTGCATTTATGGAAGCACATTTACAGTCCTTTTTTATTATAAATTGTGATAGCTTGTGAAGGATAGGGACATCAGAGGGTTATTATGAAAGAGGAGGGAAAACAGTACTTTTACATTTATTTTGCACTTGCCATTATTTTTCCACAAGTATTACAGAGCAAAATTGTTAAGGCACCTAATGTCAGAGGCTTTTCTGACTACGTTTTTTCCCCCGGATCACCTTCAATTCCATTACATGCTCACTTTAATGTACATAACTGAAACTAAAACTGAGTTCAGAGGTAGAGCATATGAAAGCACAGAAAAGCATCCTGTCCACCACATTTGTTTATATTTTGTTTTTCCCGAATTCCTGAAATAGCAGGATAAATGCAGCTTATACTCTCGAAAGTGATTTTCTGAGAGACAATTCTACCTGTAGTCCAAATTAACTTGTGTAATTTCTGTATTTAATTTTTACAAAGCTTTGGCCACGTTAACTATCTCTAGTGCTGAGAGAACAATTGCTTTTCATTTAAATCACTGGATAAAAAGATTTACTTGACAAAACTCGGGTGAAAAGTTTCCACATTTTCCCACATAAAGAACACATCTAAACAGAACCACATTAGTCGGCATCTAAGATTTCTCTGTTTTCCTCTGTGTTGTACAGTTTGAGTGTTTTTTTCAAGATCACTAGGTGTTAATTGAGGGGTCTTTGCTGCAACATGATTTAAGAGTGTTTTATGTGCTATGGCATTTCATGTCTCATTTAAATCTCACTTTATAAAGTCAATAGTCTTTTTTCAATGGATGCTCACCATTACCACTGTTCAGCAACGCACAGCAAGACTCCATCTGCAAGTTTGTGTGTGCAACATGCAAATTAATTTTTAAATCAAAAGCTATTGTATTTTCTGGAGCTCATTTTGAATACGCACAGAACACCCCCCCCCCAGCACAAAATCAAGAGGCAAGCAGGTTTTTTCTTAATTCGCATTTGACTATGCAGTTCAAAGATGAAAACTCAAAACAATTTTGCTTCTTTTCCCCTATTAGTCTCTGCCAGCACTCTAAGGTTACATGTAACTTCACTGCAAGAAAGATTAAAGAGTTTGACTCCCAACTCTTAAGCGTTGTAACTGCCAATGTCATTAACCAGGAGATTGGAATCTTTTCTTGCATTATTTTCTAGCAGAAGCTCTAGCTATGAGAAAACACAAAAATTCCACACAACAAACTTTGTATTGGCCAACAGTAATCATTGTGTAGGCAGGCAAGTATCTCCAAATGGCTGATCATTGTTTAGCTCTCATGTCTTTGGTAATTCTGCAAGAAAGAGCTGTAAACCAAGTTTTTCAATTTCTGAAACACATAAGTATTTACAGCAGGCTCTCAGGACTGGCAGTATCCTCAAGTGTTTAAGACAGGCATTAAACAACACTCATGTGAAACAGGGAGAAATCTCCCTTACCCAATTTCTAGGCTTAAACAGAAAACAACATAAAAGACTAAATAAATTGACTGCAATGAACTTGCGGAAGATTTCTCTCCTGAGTGCTCTGCAATACCACAGTAGTTTGCTATACCTTGAGAAGAGATCTGTTCAGGTAGCTGGGAACCTCTGACTGCGCTACTGCGCAGGCTCCTCCAGCCCGTAGGGATAAGCATTCACAGTAACAGAACAGAAAAAAACCCAAATACAGTAAAGAAATTGGCATTAGGATTATCACTAACAGTTTGATGTAAAATTGTAGGATCTTCTGCAGTCTGAATTTCTCGTTAAGATGACTTATTTAAGTTGCCAAGAACCAGTATTCTATTTCCAAAGATCTGAAGTAATTAAAACCAAAGTAACTGCTGTTGAGTGTCTAACACTGTAGTTCATGTGAAGGCTCTGCGGTCTTCTACTAACAAATAGCTGTTTTGTAGCATGGGGAGAGCACTGAGCTCTCAAATTTTAATTAGATAGGGAGGACTCAGAAAGCCAGTCTTAGTTTCTTGAATCCTGCAGGCAGCACAAAGCATTCCTGTGGCTGAGCCCCAAATCTGGCAGGAAAACTTGGATGCAAGTTTTAAGGTGGAGGAAACAGCTTCCTCTGTAGATAGTACTTATACCTACAGTAAATCAGTGCAGAGTAGTTAATTCACACTCTACGTTAACAAGCTCTTTGATACTGATATAACACCTGCCACTCACCCTGACTCTAGTCTCAGCTGGATCTCTCCAAATCTGGCAAGAGCCTTTGAAGGGGCAGAATACTGGGACCTACCAGTGAAAGGCTTGTGAGGGAAGCAACTACCAAAACTTTCACCTTCTCTCACCACCTTGCTAGAAGATAATCCAGTGTAATCCTTTAGCGGAGGTCATAGAGGGTTTGGGGGCATATGTTTAGGAATAGATTTACTGGGGGAATTGGAAGTGGTAAAATGCGGAGAAAGACTTCTGCTGACCATACTCTCTTTTTTTTCAACAAGTCAACACTTATCACTGGGAGTGGATTGTTATTGCTTCTATAGAAGATATCTGGACAGCAAGCTGGGACATCCAGTATAGGTCCTGCTTTGCCTAGAAAGGTTGGACCAGATGATCCTTGAGGTCCCTTCCAACCTGGTATTCCATGATTCCATGATATCTAGTTTTGACTTAAAAAACCCAAACAAAATCCAAACACATTCAAGTATAAAACTGGCATGTGAGCTCTCTCCACTTGGTGAGTGCCATGAGGCAAAGGACTGCTGAGTACTGATCTTACTTTCTTCAAACATCTTCTTGTCAACACACTGGCCCTGCATTGAATCACACAACGATTCAAACGCTGTCAGCTCCAGTTTGCTAGTACACACCTGAAGACGTAACCATCTCAGAGAGTCCCTCTAGGGAACCTCTCATCACACTGAATACGTGACACATGGCATTCCTGGCATTTGAGCTTCAATCTACGCAAAATAACATTGAAGTATCATCAGTTCATGCTCTGATTGCTCATATGTCAGAGGCAGATAGAGGGTACCCATACAGCTCCCGTTCACTGAATGCTGAAGTTCAGCTCATCACTGGGCTGGTATTAAATAACTTAAATGACCCAGTGTCTGGCAAGCTCAATCCCTTGCAATTACTGACAGAGCAGAGCAGCGGAATGCAATGCCATCATGAAAATGAAGCTGGCTGCATCAACTCAGACAAACCTCTCAATTGCATAATAAGTCGCTTGCTTGCTTAATTATTCAGAAGCAACTGGTAACTTACTGTACCAGACAGGCCTTTCTTTCCCTTTGACTGGTGCTTCCAACACCAGTGTTCCCAGTCTGTTCCTGGGTATAATGAGTTCTGTTTTGCTCTCGTTTTTTGCACTAACTCCTGATCAGCTCTTTTGAAGCAGTGTGAAGTTACTGGGAAATAAACTGGAGAAGTAACAGAGAAAAACTAGGTCACAAGGACCTTGGATCAAGACAAGAGAGGCTCCATTCAAATTTTAGTACAATGTCTAGGCTGTCCTTCATTCAGGTTTCACCATAAGAGAATTCCCAAGAAAAGGAGTGTGGGCTGTTCCCATAAAATAGTTTTTACTGGACAAGACTGAGGGTTCAAATCCCAACCCTTAGAGTACTTGGGGTATCACTTTCCTCCTTTATCCTCCTTCTCTGCTATACCAGCAGAACCAGTAATATTATTCTAATTTATATATATATAGGGGACACTCTGGATCAGTTCACTGAAGGGAGCATGATTATGCAGGAAATATTTATGAGTGTCACTCAGTTGTTAAATTGTCCCTCTAGCCTTTTAACATCCCCCATTTATTTGAAGAAAGGAAGCTGTAAATATGAAAAGACTGTTCTTTTAAAGTTAACTGCATAATATTAGCACTTTTACAAAAGAATAAGAGTATTTAATACACTGTGCTAGTAGAATACTGTTGGTAAACAACATTCATGTCTTGTCTAATGGAATTCCTTGTGGTTTAACACAGTTCACTGTCCATCTAATCTACCCCATTAGATAATATCAGCTCTCAAATTGCAGAATGTCTGTATGGCAGCTGTGCTGATTCTCAAGCTCCTTCTGAGCGTTCTATCAGCTACCTAATTTGTTTAGTGCTTTTTCAGCTCCTGTTATATCTACTGCTATCATTAATGAAAAGCCTATTGTATATCTGGATGCTTTCTAACTATAAAAAAAAAGGTGTCAGGAAGGCATAACTGTATTATATTCTCTCAGATAAAACAAGGTTCTCTTAGAATATTATTGAAGGTAGTATTCCCATGTTTATTAACTATCTGGTGGAGTGATGCTAATCATAATACACATAAATAAGACAAAGTTTATGCACAATAAGCTCACAGGAAGGATGTCCCTTGTTTTGGCTCATTAAAGGTATCTTTAAAGATTTCTGTTCTTACATCAACAGACTTACCTCGGTTATCACATCAACTGGGCTAAGTCAGGTCTGATCTCTAGCTCAGATTAACATTTTATTCTTTACTATGCAATTCAGGAAACACAGTGTTCATCCTACTGATGCTACTGTTGCTCCAACTTCTACATTTGGCCTTATTAAAAGGTGATTCAAACTTTACTCTTCTAATACAGTGGGTTTCATTCTGCAGTATGCGGGTTTGCAGACAGTCTGATAAGGGGTCCACAGGAGGTACTTAAGAAAAGTAAGTTTGTATAGGATATACAACAAAGTTGATATGAGAAATTTTTCTATGCCCTAAATTTCTAAGGCCTTCACAGTAGGAAGCAATAAACAAAACCAGACAAATTTCTTAGACAGTAACAACATCAGAAAACATTTTCTGTAAGGGCACCGAATGAGGTTAGATATAAAAAAGAACCAAAATGCTTAACAGATAGCAAAATAAATTTCATTTCTAGCTCTCAGATAGCACACTGAAGTCCAAACTTGTTTATTACCAAGTAACTGGAATTCCCTAATCACAGCAGTTAGGAATGAATTTAGCTATTAATCAGTTTGGTAAAACCATCCCACAGAAGAGCATTCCTTAGGGAACTCAGAAAAACTCCCAATGAAATACCAGTCTCACCCACAGGATAGAGCTCAGAAAGTTAGCAGGCTGTCAGGCTTTTTGTTTAGAGACCCTCAAATTTCACTTCTGACTTCCAAGAAACATCATACCTTGAAATCCTGAGACTATCTGGACTACATCATCATAGACCATGAGAGTAGCTGAGCGTTCAGGAAGAAGGCCGAGACTCAGTGAGGAGAACACTGTGGGAGAGAAGTGGTTTAAGTGGCATATATTTGAGTTCTTATCAACATAACCCAACAACAACAACACTTACTTTCTTCTACATTTTTGCAAAAGCAGGCCACCCAAACTATTACAATCATACTGTATACATGGCAGAAATCACACGCATTTTCTAAACCAAATAATTAAACTGCCAGGGTAATTATTATTGACCTAAACAACCTGTTCTACACTTTGACTCCCGCAAGTCATGCACAGTAGCTGGAAGCACACAAGAGTGCAGTGTGAAGCAGGGTTTTGAGTTGTAATTCCCAGCTCCAGAGAAACACTTGTCATGACATGAAGAGGACTGGAACAGTAACTCAGCCTGACTGCATTATTTTTCTGTGAAACAGTTATACATCTTACCTCAGGAAGATATTAATGAAAACTTAACTTCTAAATACTTTGAGATTACATAAAAAGTCATACAGAAAGGTAAAGTATGATGAATAAGTCTGAATAATTTGCTTTAGAATACAGCACGTCCCTACTGAGTCACCACCCACACTACAGCAGTGTTATATATAGAACTACTGTTTCTACCAGTGGTGCAAAAGGAGATAAATGGTATTTGCTGCAAGAACTTTGCCCGCGAGGACCTCCTTTGCACTGGGTACTGACGCTCCTTACAGGGGGCTGTGTCTGTGTGCACACACATCTCTGGAGAGTGAAGATCATGGTATAATTTCATGCTAAGTTCTTCAGACCCAGAAGACCAGAAGTACATATGGAATTAGCCATCAAGCACATCTGACTCCTGCACCCATGAAAACAGTAAGAAGTAAATCTGCCTGCAGTCTATGCATGGCTTTCAAAGACAGAAGGAGAGAAGGAGATTAATAGAGACTAATAATTTTTCGGAAGTGGACAGCATCCCACATTTGCACCTGGAAAGTACTCATCCCATTCTGAAGAGACCACAAGCTGAGGAACGCATTTCCAGAACTGATTAATGGAACACTGAAAGCTCTTCTGATTTACTGGAGCTTCATAAATTTCCTCTAAACTAATATGCATTACCTAAAACAAAAGACTGTATAGATGTTAGCTACGAATATGGAGACTGCTTTAAGAAATATACTTTTTTAAAGATTAGAAATTTTAGTATTTGGGAGAAATACAGAGGAAAGGAGAAGAAATTTGGAGAAACACACTGATAAGAACCACCATCTAGAAGATGGCCTTAATGTATCTGAACATTGGAAAAATAAAATAAAGAATCATGTTATTGCAAGTACAGCTGAGAATTTTCTTCCCAGGGCTCTAGATGTGAAACAGATCTACACATCAGGCACCATAACTAAGAAAGCCTAGTGTAAGTAGCACTAAGGCCACACAATTAAAGAATTTGTCTGTCTTTACTCCAATAACTTAATTTGTATGAAGAAAGCTAATATAATTTAGACACCCTGGGGAGTTCACTACAATAAAACATGCCAACATCTTCTTCCATATACGTCAGGCTACAATGCACATGCAACCTCTAAAGTTCCCTCGGGCTTTTCTGCACAACCTTTTCTCAGCACGACAAAGGCAGAAAGTCATAGTTTTTAAGGCCAGAAGGATGACTGTGATGATCCAGTCTCACTCCTGTGTAACCACAGCCTTCCCTGAATTAATTACTGCTTCAGCTCCAATAGCTGAGCTTAAACTAGAAAACATGTAGAAAAGCTATCAAATTTTCTTTTAAGGTGTCCAGTGGTGAAGAACACACCATGACATCAAGGCTCTAGTAAATAATTATGAGCACAGTTGAACTATGTGCCTTTTTACCCATCAAAATTTATTGAGGTTAGACTTCCAGCCATTTGATCTGCTTTTTATACAAGCCTGCTAGACAGAGGAATTCTCTCATATCCTTTTCTTGTTCTCTATGTGGGTACTGATGGATTACGATCAAATTACTCCATGAGCTTTCTCTCTGGTGAACAAAATAAATTAAGCACTTTCAAGTCTTTTCCTGAAGCCATATCTTCCAATCTTTTAATCACTCCTGATATAACCCTAGAGATTTAAACACTCTTCTTGCAGCCTGGATCCAGAACTGGACACACATCTTTCTGAGTCGTCGCACCAAAGATAAGTTCTGAAACACTATATTCTGCCTTCTCAGTCTTTATTTTACGGCTAAGGATCAGATTATTCTGCTTTACTGCAGTGCTGAATTGGGAGGTAATTTTCAATCGCTCATCTACCATGACTCACATGTCATCTGCAGAGGTACTGCTTCCCAGATAAGCTCTCCTCTCCCAGGAGCACCATAAGCATCCCCTGTTCCTAGGACTACATTTCATCACCGTGAATAACATGCCTTGCTTTGACTGACTGTCCTGGTATCAGCTGGGAGAGAGTTATTTTTTTCCTAGTAGCTGCTGCAGTGCTGTGTTTCAGCTTTAGTATGAAAACAATGCTGTTCACCCATGTTTTAGTTGTTGCCAAGTAGCGCTTACCCTGATCAAGGACTTTTCAGTATCATGCTCTGCCAGTGAGGAGGGCACAAGAAGCTAGGAGGAAGCAGAGACAGGACACTTGACCCAAACTAGCCAAAGGGGTATTCCACATCATAGCACGTCATGCCCAGTATATGCCATGGGCATATACTCGGGGGGAGCTGGCCAGGAGGGGCCAATCACTGCTCAGGGACAGGCTTGGTATCGATCAGCAGGTAGTGGGTGTGAGCGAGCAGTTGCATGGTACTTAGTTGCTGGCTGGGGTTAAACACAACCATGACCCTACCAGCTTGTATGAACTGTGCTGCCTTAGCAACTTCCCACTGTTCACTGCACACGCTGCTCCAAAAACATCCTCATAAAGAGGGACTACCAGTCACAAATATTTTTCTTCCAAAACATTTAGAAAGGAAAATCTATGTGCAGCTAAGAGCAGATAGATGAGCACATCTTCCATCACAAACACTTCAACAGCTCAAGTGATGTTAAATTAATGAACTGTTAATAAGTGGGGACATGGCTCTAGTGATAAATATTTCAATGGGAAAAAAAGACCTTAATCTTTTCCTCCTACCATTTATCTTTATGTAAATAAATAATTTTCCTGCTTAAGTACTAAAATGCTAGTAATTATTTTGGTTAATATAAGAAAAGTTCAGTTCTGTCAAATTAAGGGAACAGAAAACCCTTGATGCTTACTCCTTAAAGCTAATACAATAATATCATGAGTTCAGTAGCTGCACAACTTATCAATGTAAGATTATAACTAATGCATATTGGCTGTGATGCAAGCATTGTGACTGCCTGTTCCTCATCATCCAACCCAGATTAAAAATAACAACAAAAAATTCCATGGTTTTCAAGACTTCTATACTGTGCTGGTTACAAGTCTAAGAGGCATTTAAATGCAAACAGTTCTTGGAAAGGTTTTTAAAGACTAGGTATCTTAGTCAATACAAAAAGTAACAGCCTAAGTATCTTGGGCCTGAACTTTTTTGTCATGTCCCTTTGAAGGGCTAACTCAAAGAACAACCCTATTAAATCTACATAGGGCGTATCAAGTTGTAACTTGTTTCTTTAATCAAGGAAAGGATTAAGTTCAAGGTAAAGAAAGCAAAAGCAAAGATTCTACTCCCAATTAAATCAATGGCAAACTATCTACCCATTTCAATGGGGGATGATCAGAGGTGAAAGGAATCTGTTTTCTGAGATAAGCTCACATTTCAGCCGTGGAAAGAAAGATTTTGTGGAAACTGTATACAATTCCTGCTCTTTAAACTTCAATGACTTACCAAAACAACAGTGCCATGTTTGATTCCCTTCCCTCAAACTCAGTATTTGAGAAAAAACAACAAGAAAAAAACCTAACCAAACAAACTCCAGGCCATGGAGGAGTACGTCGCATTCAAAAGATCTAGGGTGCAAGTCAGAAAGATAGGAGACATAAAACAAGAAAAGGTTCAAGCAAGAAAAGGCTATTGCAGGCTTCAATCATATATGATTGTATCTTAAGGAAGTACATGGAGTATGCTGAGGAAATTGCACTTCATCTTATTTAAACAGAAAAACTATCAAGGAACTTTTTAAACAGAGTCACAGAACAATTACGGTTGGAAGGAACCTCTGGAGGTCACCTGCTTCAACCAAGCAGGGGGTGTCCAGTTGAGATTTGAGTATCTTCAAAGATAGAGCTTTCACAACCTTTCTTGGCAACCTATTCCAATCTTTGACTACAGCTGCTGTAAAGAATTGTCCCCTTCTATTTATTTGAAACTCTCCTTGCTGCAATGCATTTCAGTTGCTTCTTATTTTTTCACTATGCACCTAAGAACCTGGCTTAGTTTTCACTATAGCTCCATTAAGTAGCTGGAAAACATGGCAGAATATAGCAGAGGAAATGTGAAAGGAGTCAGTCTATCTTATCTGAAGCACACAAATGCAGATAAGTAAACAGCATACTGAAGTGCCTGAAGCATAATCCTCAGTTTGAAGAGACTCAAGTTCCTTTCCCCATCTGAAAATACATTTGCTGCTTCACCTTGCAGCAAGTCACACAGTTCTCTGGCTGATATTAATAAATATTATTTAAAATTGATATTAATAAATAAAAAGATCTAATAAATAAAATGGGGGTTTGATAAATACTAATATAAATAGATATTAATAAATAATAATTAATAACATAAATCTAAATAAATAAAATGAAGCCAAGGCATGGGATTGAACACTGCCCTGTAATCATTTATATTATTTAAATATTAGCACACTTAAAACCTGGTATGGCTTTGGCCTGGGCTAATTATCAGATCTGAGGTGATATTTGGGTGTGATCTGGATATAATACAAGCCTGGGACCATTCCCAAACTACTTGGACTTTAATAGTGGCTGGGGATTAGAGGAAAGGCAGACGAAAACTGAGGATGTGACCTTCACCTAGATGTTATGCCTCAAGGTCTGAAAGCCACCCCCAATCTGTTCTATTTAGCAGTATATAAATAAGTCTTCATGACTCAGATTCCCATTCTGTACAACTAATGCAAAGTCTCCCACTTCCCATAAAATTGAGACATTCTGATAAAAACTAACATGCAAGTATTATTGTTACAGTTTTTGCCTGCAGAAGAAACAAATCATGCTAATTAAGTTAGAAAAAATCCTTACATCTGGATAACATAAATAGAGATTAAAACTGTCCTATGGGCACGGCCATGAATTGAAAGGCCAGGACTTCTTTTGTACACTACAGCCTACGGCGCAACAGTTGTTGCTACACCTTGGGAGAGAAACGAATGAGTACATCACAGCTGCTAAAACAAAACACTTGGAAACAGAGTTCTCATAAAGAAAACGATCTGGAATAGATTTGCATTTGCTGTGTTGCTCTAAGAGCATCAACAGTTGTTTGAAAACTGGTGTAGCACTGTATCGAGGACAGCCAGAAGAGCTAGTCCCTGCACAGCCCTGATGCCACAGTTTAACTGAGGAAGAAACCTTGCCTTTTTTGAACAACCCAGATGTTCTTCCTCCCACCCGGGATAGCAAGCATTAAAACACATCATACAAAACTGTGTAGCTTCCTTTAGATGCAAAATCTTACCTCAGAACAAAAATAAAGATCTCTTACCAGGCAATCTTACAGGTTTCCATGGTGCAGAATTTGGCACATACGCATGTTTACTAGCAGTCACTATCAGCTGATTGCCCAGCTTATACTGAAACTTGAGGAAGGCAGTGCCATCTGCTCCTGAGGTTCCAGATGCAATGGAGATCTGGTTGGTAAAAATCTCAATGAAGGCTTCAGTTATTGGCTGATGTGTGCTGGCATCGCTTACATGGACCTTCAGCGTTACTTCTGTAATGACAAACAACCACAGCAATTATCGTCCCAAAAGCTTCTATAGTCTATATTCCACTTATAACCCACAATGCAGCCAGGCAGCACATCATCAGGGGCACGCGATATCCCCCTTGATGGGCAACATGTCAATCTCACAGTAGCATCATAATTCTAATTATGCATGCTATCAAACATCATGGATAGTATGGCATCCTAACTCTGTAAGGTCCCTGCCTTCCTGTGCTTCTGCTCAGCCAGCCTTCTCCATCAGCAGTGGGGAGAGGGAAAGGCTGGAAGTCTGCTGTGCTCCCTCACCCTTTCCCCAAAACATTCTCTTTGTGTAGCGAAGGAACAGAGGACGTCTGCTGTGATGGAAGCCTGGGAAGAAAGCGGGCAATGCGCAGCCTGTGTTACAGTCAGAGATTTTGAACTCCAGCAGGAGAGGTTGCCCCAGCTGGCACAGGACTTCCCTGGCAATGTCTAACCAAGACAGCAAAAACCCACAGGATCAGGTCCTTGTCCTCGAAGCATAGGACAGGTAGGATGCTAGCAGTGAGGAAGAGGTGTACACTTCCCCCACCACCTCCCAGTTCAGGGGCCTTTTTTCAGAAGAGGCAAACATGTCACAGGCCCTGGTGATACCTGCTTGTCTGCCCTCATACCACCGTATTACCTGTCCCCACATACAAGTGGTGGCTGTGAGAAGCAAAGAAATGATAAGGTTAAGGCAGTGCGGAGAATCATACATCTTGTAGACATGCAGTCAGAAGCTAACACAATGGACTTCATTTTCCTTGAGTAATTTGCGATTTTTCCAGAAACTAATTACTAGTTTAAATGTTTCCAGATGTACAGTATTTGTCTACTCCAGGGCACTCCTATGACTAAACCATGCATTGTGTCACCAGACTTTGTTACATAAAGTGGAGCGGCTTGTGCAAGATAGTCCCTGTGGAAGGCATTCCTCTATGCCTATGATAATTTTTCTGCCCCTCCAATATTTCCTCTGCCTCATGCTCTAAAGAAGCAGCTGTTGCCTTTCTTCAAGAACTATGACTTAAATGCAGTGCTGCATTGAAAGGATGCAGCAACGGTTCAATGCCTCCACCAAGCCACTCCTTGGATATTATTCATTTACAGTTGCCTTGGTCTCCTTCATGAGTATCTCCCTCCCTCCCTCTTCTCTCTCCCACTTTCCCTTCTCTCATTCTCATCTTTAGAAATCCTGTTGCTCTTGCATGAAGTCCCCCACCTCTGCTTATTCCATTTCCCAAGATAATAGACTGTACCACGTGCAACTCATTTCTTCATGTGCTGCCCAGAAGAGAGAGCATGACCTCCTTTTCATGCAGATTTTAAAACAATATATTGATTTACATAGACCAGTGTTGGTGGTACAGCTCTATTACTATTGTGCATTAGATTTTAAGAACTTATTTCAGTGTAAGCCCTGAGCCAGCAAGACACAACACCAAGAACCACAAAGAACAAAATCTCTGTTGTGAATTTCAATAGTGAAATGACACAACTGAGTATGCTGAGAAACATACTGTAACAATGTGAAAATTTAAAAGGATATCAGGACCTAATACAAAAATATCAGCACATCTGTCCTAAGGGCATTTCAGCCAGAAAGATACTGGGTCCTTTTATAAGCAGAGACTTTGTTTTAATCCTACAGTACAGAAAATACAAATATCAGGCAGCCTTGAACAAAAACCCCATTAGAGAAATTCATCATCATTGCAGCCCTCACTTTAGAACTTGGCGATGGCGAATGCCAATTTAGAAGGGATCAGCATGAAATACATTCTAGCTATTAAAGATTCTGGACTTGTTCCCAGTTTTGCATTTAGTAGTCAAAGAAAACAACATATACTGAAAAACAGGGTCCATACACTCTGATGTGCACATACTGAATGCCTCCTTAGAAATCTTGCCTTGACCACCAAGCAACTTGTGAAGTCTTACGCATACGAAAAGCAGCCACATTAATCAAAGGAGGAATGCCTATGTATTTATGTATTTACAAACTGTACATGTATTTACAAACATGAGGGCAAAAAGCAATATAAGTTATTTTCAAAATGTGCAGGAACAATACACTTAGATCCAAAGCCAGATAGCTGTGCTGTTAATGTTTCCCGCTTTGAATTGCCTAGCAAAGAATGTTGAAGAACAGATGCGGTTAAGAATAATGGGTCATGCATTAAAGAAAAAGCAAGGGAACAGGACAAGCTGAATATTGTGGTTAGTAATTTTAACAACATGGAAGTTCAGTCTTTTCTAAACAACCACATACAAGAAGGAACTAAAGAGCTTTGAAATATTAAATACTAATCAAGGAAGAGTATAAGAAAACAACAGAGGTATCAAATCTATTTAATTCCTTATAGACATTCAAAATTCTAGAATAGACTACTACTAAAATTGACCTAGAGACAAAGACTGATAAACAAAAATTTTCCTGAATACACAAATCCGGATCTCTCTTCCCAAACAAGAGAGCTAGCCACTGGTATCTCCAACAGGAAATTCTTTTATCCTTCACTCTATAGCTATATAGGTGGTTCTGTCTACATCCTTCTCTCTTTCTGACAAGGAAGGATACAGGTTTCCAAAATCGTGTTTCCAAACAGAAGTGACAAAGGCCATCACCCAAGATGGAAGACTGATGTCCTGAAAGGCAACAGACTGGAACTGCTGTTGTAATCCACAGTCCCTAGATCAGACACTGAGCTTTGTGGGGTTTTTTTCTCCTCCGTTTTAATATTTAGACTTGTTGGGGCTTTTTTATGACTCAGAAGATACGAGAAAATCCTAGCAGCCTGAACAACCCCAATTCCTTTTCATGTATTATCTTCCCTGACGTATATGTGAAATGTATACAACTTACTTAACTCAGGCTTTCTCCCACGCAAAAGCTCCTTTTTCTTCTTACCTAATGCAGCAGTGAAGTCATGAACAGCAAACCTGCATTATCACAATGATTTCCACAGCAACAGAATGATTACAAGCTTTAAATTGCACAGAAATTGTTGAAACAGTGAGTGTGATGAGAACAACCTATAAAGAGAGACTACTATGAAAACTTAAAGCTATACAGTAAGTTTGAGAATTGTTAGGAGATACTCAGGGACTTCTTAACAGGAGAACTGAACAAAGAAAAGAAGAAAGCAGAGGAAAGACAGCGAGTGATCAAAATCACTCTGACCTCAAATTAATAGGGAGGTCTTAGATCGCGGCATTAGGTACAATAAAAGAAGTATTTAATTATAAAAAGCTGCCTAGAAGACTCATTATTAGCTATAGAATAGAGTCTTTAAAATATCTGGCAAAGATTTTAGTCTGTACTTTCAGTAAAACAGTGGGAATAAAGCAGATACATTATTCCAGAGTTTTACAGCCTACCACAGCAAGCAGCTCACCAGAATTAAAGACACATGGACTCTGAGAAGGGAGGGAGAACATCTGCAGTAAGTGGGGAACACGATGGAGACAGGAAACCAAAAGCACTGCAGAAGGTGAACTCTGAGAACACGAACTGCTAACATGAAGCATGCTTCATTCTTCCACAGATTTGTGATACTGTTTTCTCTCTATTACTGACTACAGCAGGAATATTCAGTTACTAAGATCTGAAGGAGTTTTGCTCTGTGCTGCTAGTGAGGTTCTGGAGGAAGGAAGGGGACATAATGGTGCACAGTGCTGATGTTTCCTCCCTGCTGGGCAAAGCAGAGATGGCTGAAGTGACAGGCCCCAGGCTGATGAATTCACCCAGGGCAGGTGTCATCTCTCTCACCCCCCCAGACGGGTCAGGCTATGCCTGAGCCAATAGCCCTGTGTAGCAGACCTGGCTCCTGATCAGTGTGCTGTGAATGTGACCCTTTCAGATCTGGGCTCTGGCACACAGCTCCCTGTTGCGTTGCAGGGCACAGGTAGAGCCAGAGTAATTTGCTTGCACCACTAGTGCATGGCCCTGTCATATTCCTACAGGAATGTTTCCTGTCCAAAGCAAGAGCTACTTAATGTTAACTGTTCATTTCCAGGAGATAAACTACAGGCAAAGATATCATGTCTGGATGGGCAGAAAGACTACGTCCCTGTATAAAAGCACTGCTAGGAATGGGCCACACAATGGTTAAATAGCGCAAGCCATCTGGGAAACCCTGTAACTCTACTTCAAGAATCCCAAAGCAAAGTGGGAAAAGGAGGTTAGTAGGAAAACAGCAAATACAGGGTTACAATCCACAAAGAGGACAAGGTTGCTGTATGTATATGCTCAAGCACGTCCAGCCTAAATTTGTCTTCTCACAGCTATAATCCTTTGTCTTCTTTCAGCAATTGCATCTCGTTGTTCAAATGAGTGCAAAAAAACCCTGCTAGTTACAGTGAAAACAGCTGCTGAAGTATAACTCCCTCCCAGTTTTCTAGTACTAAATTTACTGTCAGCTATATAAAAAAATCCCAGCATCTCCAAGGTTATAATTTGGGAAAGTGAAATAGAAAAAGACAAAAAAAGCCCTAACATGTTAGCATTCCAATCCAGAGCCCCATCTGTCTTCTTAATCTGATTTTCGAGATTTTGCTAAATCTAAACTTTCTCTGAGCAATCCTTCCAGTGCCATCTGCTTTATGAACCATATTGCCTCCTCTGAAATACAAGTAATCTTAAGACAACGATTTCTGCAGTTGCAACCCTTCTTAGACACACAACTGCTCTTTATATTGCTGTGTACTCCCAGTTTGGGAATGGTTTCCTTCAGAACTGGTATAATCAGTGCTGTCGTCTATAATCAAACTCCTGGAAAGTGAAAAGCACTGGTTTCGGTTTTTAAAAACAACCAAAAGCACGCACAAAGCCCCCATTCTTTGTAAAATTCTATGTAACGTTCTATATAATGTTACATAGAAAGAAAACTCCTGAGCGATCTGAGTGATGGCACACTGTCAGATCTCAAATACTGAAATAAACAGGAAAAGTTATGACATAGATTGGAAGTCAAAGATTACAATCTTCTTTAGATGCCAATCCTGCAATTTGGTGTGCATACACTCTTCTGTCAGGCAGACTCCCACTGATGTCTGCTGGACAGATGATCTCTTTTGGGAACAGGCTGACACAGGCAGCCTTTATCACTTATCTTTTCCTCTGAGGGTCCCCTACCCATGGACAATGTCAGGATATTACCAAAGCAAGAGATATTTAAATTATCTAGGTTTTGATTAGAGAAAGAAAACTTCCTGTTCATTTAAAAAATACCATTATGAACTTTATTTAAAATTGCATCCTCTGCTCTGATTGAGCTTACTGGCAACTTGCCTGGTTTTGAATCCTATGTGCCAAATGGATAAGCCTTTCTGCCTCCTGACCTTTGCCCAAGTGCAAGGTCACTCCTCAGCCAAACAATAGGATTTTTATTTATCTAAAGGAAAACATTTTCCTAGAAAAAGGAGTGTTTCCCATCCCCTAGCCACAGATGCCAACTTAAGCATCTATATACTGTCATATCTTTGTAAGGTACTGTATCAAGAAGGCTCTACTGACAGCCATGCTTCAAAATAGTAGCAGAGTAAGTTTGTATGAAGAAAAAGGAAACGTACATAAAATCCTTCCAGAAGCTGAGAGTCTGATCTTCACTGATGTCGACACCTGAAAAGTAAGTCCACTAGTACCACCTTAAACAGCAGACTAGGTGTGCTTGTAGAATACTCACAGCAAAGACAACGACATCCCTTGCTCAGAACAGGCTCTGGTCCACAGGAAACAGGACAAACCAGTGGCGCTACACAGCCTTCCCCTCCACCACAGAAGACCAAGCCTTCAACTGGGTGAGCATCTGCCACTGATTTTCAGGGAACCCAATCATGCACAGGGTAGGATTCGGGAGGTCTGCTTCCACTCACTGCCTGTTCAGTGATTCTTGAGATTATACCAGGGCTGCTGTAGTTCCTGGCATCAAGCACCTCTGCCCACAACTCTAGTAAGGACCACACAACAGGGCTTGGTTCTCAGGCCCACACTTGAAGGATTTAGAAAGTGGGGGGGTTCAGAGAAGAGCCACATAAAAATCTAAGGTACAGGGAAGCAGCTTTGGGACCAGCCATCTGAAGAAGCTGACCTCTTCATCTATTGAAAGAAAAGGCTGGATGATTGTGTGAAGCAGGGAAACTGCCAAAACCAGGTCAGCTTTAGTCCTCTTGACAGAGGTACAGTATGACCCAAAAGCTATACACTGAACTTAAGCAAATTCAGGTGTCATTTCTTAGCAACGAGAGAACAGATCGACAGATAGCAGACTCATTTGTGCTGACAGATAGTGGGAAGATTTTATTTTTTTAATAGCTTTAATTTTAATTCTAAGTGTTTAATTAAGGCTTACAATTAATGTTTAATTCTGGAGTTAAGAGAATTAATGTTTGATTCCAGAACATTTATGAAGACAGCCCAAATGGTTGTCTGCAGTGCTTCTGATTTTTTAGCACTGCAATCTGAATTTGCTAAACACTTTTCTGCTTTACAGGTCACAGGGAAGACTGTCAGTACTGTCCTGACACACTCTGTCTGCACACTCTGAGCACTTGTAGTGTGATGACTATAATTAAACTCTCACACCTCAAGTACATTTTTCCCCAAATGTACAACTGACTGTGATTTCTGAGTTCTTTTATACCTCTCCCTTGCTTTTCCTCAGAAACAGTAAGAACTCACGCAACGGGAGCTGCATAGTCCAGTCTCTGAGCTGGCACAGAGAAGCCCATCTGCGATGCTCTTGGGTGGCACATAAGGCTTTTTTTCCTTCTCTGAAGCACAGGTTGGTTTGTCTGCATTTCTCATCTAACATTCCTTGCCACTTCAAGTGCCTCAGGCATTGCTGGCACTGTGGCTGGTTCCTCTAGTGTGCACAAATTTCATTTCCAGGGGACAGAAATGGTTTATCTTAACTCATTAGACTCAAGCCACAATATTAAAGCACAGTGGTCTGTGATACGAAGGTCAGACAGGTGGCCTAGTTGCCTCTTCAGGTCTAAAATCTATTACACAAAGCATTTGAAAACTAAAATAATAAATACATTAGCTTATCTTAAAATATCTGCTAGCAATAATGCACACAGATTTTAATAAAATGTCACAAAAGGAACTCCAATATAAAAACTAGAGCAATTTATGCCGTGTCCAGTGATAACCAGGCTATTAAACAACCATGTACTCAAAGTGGAGGGAGTGGCAGAGAAAGGATAATAAAATAAAGATATCCATCACACAACTGTCCAACATTTAAAAGAGGATTTGCGTATCCTGACCTGCGAGAGCCTGGAGCAGAACCACCAAAATTAATTTCTTAGGGAAAAAAAAAAAAAGTAGGAATTTGCTTTAATTAAAAATAGTGAGAGCTATATGCACAATGCCCAGATGAGACTCCGATACCCTATTGTTAAGTGATTAAACAAGCATTTATAATTAACTTGAAACTCACACGGCTATGAAACTCATGAATAGCAATAGTTGCATTAACAGGTCTGCCTTTGATCTCTACAGGAACTGTGCATGACGCAAACTAATTTCATTTCCAAACCTTGTCTTTTAGACATGGAATTATATAAAATACTGTCACAGAGCACAGATGGAAGTTGACTTTCAAAGCTTTAGCTTGCCACACACATAATGCATTCTTTGCAAGACATGAAAACGTAATCCCGGCTTAAAACTCTCTTTTCTCCTCTAATAGAGTCCTTTGAAACTCTGTTTGGAGATCAATATGGAATGAAAAGTTAATGCACTGATATTTTTCAGTTGCTGAGCATTAGAGTTCTCCACTGACTCAAACAAGACCACTGCTGATTTTGCAACATCAGCTCTGAGGATAACAACACATGAGCTCAGCTGCTGCACAGCTTGCAGGGATTTTAAGCCAACTTTATACCTACTGCATCACCAGTCCAACCTGGGGGAGGGCAGAAAGCGAAAGCCTGGATTTGCTTAACCATGAATGGATGCGTTACATTTTCTTGAAACATCTTTTTCCTAACTCTATTATTAACAGTATGTATCTGATGAAAACCATTTAAAGCAGTTGCATTCTATGTCTAAGTGAACCAGTGTATGTGCAATGGGGCAGGGAGGAGATAAGCAATTCTTTTTGCTTATTTCCAAACAGCTTTAGTGTTAGGTTTAATCTCTACTTACTTCCAAAACCTGTTGTGAATGCAAAGCTAGATATCACTCTGGAAGAGTGTATTTTTACTCGAGTTGTTTGTCTTTTATTTTATAAAGAAGCCACTGTAGCAATTCAAACAAACCCAACTCAAGTGACTCTTCTACATTCCCACTGCTGTCTGCAGGGCAGATTTCCACTTTCATCTTAGTACTCCGCTGGCGAAAGCTAATACAGAGGCAAATTCTTGTGTTAAAATTTTATCCAAGCACTTGCATGACCTCTTTTTTTTTTTTTCAAATAACTAAACAACCGATTTATATTCACTTCACTCCTTGAAGAGGTTATCCCCAACTGGCTGACAGGAAAATTAAGCCTGGGTGAAGCTATGCATGGGAACAACATCATTCTTCCCAGCAGCCTGCCCGAGCAGATTTCTGCAAGGTGATTAGGAGCTCAGCACTGCTGCTCAGCTACTCCAGGGCAAAACCAGGTGCATCCTCTCCCTTCCTGCCTCCATGGCCTGGCTGCAGACTTCTACTCTGTCTCCTGTGCTGCTCTGCTGCTCCTTGGACCTCTCACTGTGTCAGCTCCATTAACTAACCCAGCACAGCACCAGCCTAACGAAACAAAAGGCCTGTCACCAGGTTATCAGGCTGAGCTGCTGAAGCAACGTGGCTCCAAGTGACAACATCAGCAGAACGGGCAGGCGTGGTGGCAGAGAGGCGTGAAGTCTCCTGGCCAAGCACAACACTGGCGGAGGAAAAGGCAGCAATGGTTCCACCCCTGCCAGTTCATGGGCAATGAGGTCTGCCCAGCTGTACCACTGAAACACACCCTTGAGAGACCTTCCCAAGTAACTGCATCCCTGTGGTCACTCTGGAAGGCTGCCTGTGCCACTCCCGACTTAAGACAAGCTTTAGGTCAGTATTTGACATGTACAGTTGCAGAAGACCTTTATTTTGCATCAATCCCAAATGTCAA